>MU551577.1:7940062-7980298 GCA_024362625.1 Silurus asotus
TATATATATATATATATATATATAATATATAAAACCTCTCTCTCTTTCAGGACGGTAAGGCTGGCCATGCAGGTCCCTGTTGTCATGACAACGCCCCAAGGTCAGAAGGTCTCAACGATGACCCTGAACTCCCCCACGAGCATGCTGGCTGGGGGCAGCAGCACGGGGAAAGTAGTGCTGCAGGCCGTGCCCACGCTTTTGCCCACGCAGGGTCAGAACGGAGAGCGCATCACGCTGCAGCTCATCACCATCCCCACCACCGGGGGCCAGACCAAAACGGGCACGCCCATCACCCTGCGCACGCTCACGCCGCTCGCGGGGACGCAGGTCCTCCAGCTCGCCATGCCTTCTTCCACGAACACCCCCAACACCATCACGCTGCCCGGGGAGGCGGCGCTCAGCACGCAGGACATCAAGATCATCAAGCTGGATTCTTTGGAGCAGAGCGCGTTCGGGGACCAGACAGTCACGCACAGCTGAGACGCCGTTTACGCCAGACCCGATCCACGCCGAACGTATTTAACTCCCGCGAGTGCTCGCGAGGACGTCAGCAACCAAAGCAGCACTACGGCGAAAACCTCCTCACGTCCACGTCCCAACACTACGACTGACTTCAGAAACGAAGCAGCCGAGACGTTTTTCCAGTCGCCTTTCCCAGCTTTCGCAAGGTGGCGCTAAAACGCCGGGACGCTTTGGACAAACAGCGAAGGGGGACGAAAAACTGTCCACCAGCATCGACGCGCGTGGAAAAGACTCTGTACATAACCCGAGTGCTCTCTGAAATGTAAAGCAGCTTCTAATTCTTTCTTTTTTTTTTTTTTTTCTCCGACATTGTAAATATAAAATATAAACTTTTTTATATTTTGTATAAGGCAGTGTTTTTGTTTTTGGTTTTTTTTTTACAATCTAAAAAGCATCTTAAAACTTTGTAGACTTTAAAACATTTCACTTTCTATATATAGAATATATATATTTTTCTTTTCGTTGCATTTATATCCGTCATATTCGCTCTTTATTTGTCTCATTTACAATTGTATACAAAAAAGGGGAGAGAAAATGTGTGTGTGTGTGTGTGTGTGTGTCTCTCTCTCTCTCTCTCTCTCTCTCTCTCTCTTTCTTTTGGACTGAAATTTATTGAATGTTCAATAACTGAAGCATATATTTTTCTTGTATTTCCTATTCAAACCTTGTATCCAAGTAGATTTAAATATACAGGACGTAATTATGCAAAAAAAAAAAAAAATCTTTCTTTGATGTTCTTCTCATGGTAAAAAAAAATACATTTTTTACTTCTTTAAAAAGAAAAAAAACAAAAGCAGTCCATTTACCTGAATGTAATCACTTGCCCTCATTTCTTTTAAAATATATTTTATATATATTGCGTTTTTTTTCTACTTCACATTTTATAAACTCATTGCCTTTTTTTTTTTTTTTTTTGTGAACCGTATAAAAGCCGTCGAGTGTTTGATCTTGTGGAACACCATGTACGTACGTACGCGTGTACGCAGGGAAATCATCTGCACAGGCTTGTCGAGTTGATGGACAGGAACAGGGACGGAGTTACACACCGGTCACCTTCAGCCCTCAGTTCATTCTGGCTTGAAATCAGGGGGTCTCATGTTACCACCAGTTCGTCCCTCAAGGACAGCAGACTTGTATCTTTATTATTTATCTTGACTGAACTTTTAGAGTAAAATACAAAGAACTAAATCACTTCAAAGAAATGACACTTTTATCACATTAACATTTAATGAGTTTAAAAACTAAAGAAGGTGAAGAACAGGATGCCGTTATTTCATGAAGAATAAAGTCATGATGGGGCGTGTATGCAAATTATAGCTCAGTGGTTAAGGCACTGGGTTACTGATCTTAAGCTCAGCAGTTTAAGCCACTGTTGGGCCCCTGAGCAAGGCCCTTAACCTTCAGTGCTCAGGGGGGGGGCTGTTGCTGTATCATGGCCCTTCCACATTTAGTCCCCATTTGCTGAAAAGAAGATTTAGGGCACGTTCCAGAAGTGGCAGGAACGCTTGGGTGCGAAATTGTAGCTAAATAAAGTTCTTGTAAACAGAGATCATCTGAAAGCTTTTTGATGCCACCTCGTAGTAAGTCATGGTTATCTCCAGAACTGGTAGAACGTTCGGAAAAAAAAGTTCAAGAACTCAATAGCACTGTGGTATAAAATCTTTAATGGTGCAGTTTTCATTTTGTCATTGGAACATATTGAAATCGGTGCGTCTGAATGGTGCAGGAATTATTATTATTATTTTTCGCTGGTTAATGACGTCGCAGGTGAAACTTCCCTCCGATCGTTTGATAAATCAAGCAATTCGTTTTAAATAGAACTCGTTAGAAGAATAAACAGTGTGCGTGTTAAATAATACTTTTTTTTTTTCCGAACAATTTACAGCATATAGTTAAAGAAAACATCGTCTGAACCATCTGTCCTGAGATCCGCCACGCCGTCAAAATAATAAATTAAAACGTTATTGCACAGAACATTCAAGGAGCGTCGAGGACGCTGACGTTTTTCGTCCTCCGCCTGTATTTGTGGCGCTCGTGTGAGGTAAGTGAAGACCTTCTGCCGCTTCAGGGGGGGGAAAAAGGTTTCGGAATGTTCGAAGTTGCCCAGTTAGCAGGTCACATGAGCCTGTGGGGCTCCTGGATGAAGCTGAAGTCGCAGACGAGTGAGAGATGGTCTGATGGATAGTGGTATGAGGGCAGGCGGTCAGGGCCGATCTGCTCCTCAGTAGGCATGCTGAGCACGGCGTCAGCGGTGAATCCGTGGTGCGAGTACCACACGTAGTCGAGCGTGGCTCGGCTCTCTCCGCTCGGGCGGATCTTCCAGGTGGTGTAGGACGGCTCGGTGACGGCGTCGGCGCTCAGGGCCCTGTACGCGCTATCGAGGCCGAGCGGGGAGTTCAGAAAGCGGCGGTAAACCTCCTCTCCAGGCTCGGCGTTAAAATCCCCGCACACCATCAAAGGCACGGCTGCTTCCTGTTGTGCGCTCAAGATGGTCTCGAGCTGCTGCAGAAGGTTGGCGCCCTGGGCTCCGCGGAAGCTCTCCCAGCCGCTCCTCGCTTTCAGGTGCGTCACGACGACGCACAAGGCCCGCCCCGTCACCTGACACTGCAGCGTAGCCGCTACGGCCACCTGGTTGGTTTTGAGCGCCAAGGCGGACAGACGTAGGTGATGGACGCCGAGCAGACGGAAGCGTTCGCGGCTGAAGAACAGGGCGCAGCCGTCGGGGCCGTTGTTGCCGCGGACGTCCAGGCACGGAGAGAACGGCTTGGGGCAGAAGCTGCTCTGGTAGCCCAGACTGGACATCATGGGCTGAAAGGTGTCGTAGTAGTGGTCCACCTCCTGAAGACACACAATGTCTGGTCTGTAGGTCAGTATCTCCTCCAGGATCAGGTACTTCCTCTCGGCCCAGTTTAGCGCCTCCATCGGGCAGCGAATGAAACCGTCCTTGCCCTCGCCCAGAGCTGCAAATCCAACACACAGACACACACACACACACACCAACCACATCTTTAAACACCACATCTATTTTACATATATACAATATAAGCCAAAAGTATTGGGACACCTGACTTTTCCACACGCATCTGATTCTTCTCTAGACTTTTGTCCAACGCACATAATTCTACAAGATGTCGATAGACGGTGTAGCACGAAATGTTCCCTTCACTATGAGGCAAAACCTGTGCTGGCAACACAATGCCACTATGTACAAAGCCATCTCCATGAAGATCTGCATTACATGGGTTGGAGTGGAAAATCTCCATCTCTAAAGCTCCTACCCTCAACCCTAGGCCTCCTCACCTCTATCAGGACCTGACTTCTGGCTGCACCTCTCCAAAATCTAGAACATCATTCCATCATACGAATAGATGGATATCAGTACCTTGTGCTAGAATGTTCCACTGCATGACGCGGATCTGCGGGTTGTGTGCGGCGCTGGCCCTGGTCCTGACGAAGTCTCGATGCGGCCGCGGCGGTCGCGCCCTCAGGACCTCCTCGCACTCCCGCAGCAGCGCCTCGGGCTCGACCTGCTCCTGGTCGCTCCCCTCGGCGTCAGGGTGTGTGTGCTCCAGAGGTGTGCTGCTCATAGGCTGAGCTAAAGTAGTGAAGAATCGGACACTGCTGCTCCCCATCTGACTCACTGAGAAACACACACACACACACACACACACATATAAACAGAGTGAATTTGCTGAGTTTGGTCATATTTATCTCACCGCAGATCCAGTAGAGCGAAACAAACAATCCATTTAGTCCAATACACTCGAGTCCTCACTCTGTATCTCAGCCGTCCTCAGATAAACTCTGATTGTGTCTGTCTCAGCAAGTGTGTGTGCACGCGTGTGTGAAGAAGATATAAGAAGAACAGAAGGCTCTTAGTAACGCCTCGTGACTCCGGCTCCGTCTACCCTCATTACTGAGAAATGAGATTAACGCAATATGACATGTGCATCACATACGCTCATATATACCCCACACGCTTGTCCCCTACATCACATACGCTCGTATATACCCCACACGCTCGTCCCCTACATCACATACGCTCATATATACCCCAGACACTCGTCCCCTACATCACATACGCTCATATATACCCCACACACTCGTCCCCTACATCACATACGCTCATATATACCCCACACGCTCGTCCCCTACATCACATACGTTCATATATACCCCACACACTCGTCCCCTACATCACATACGCTCATATATACCCCACACGCTCGTCCCCTAGATCACATACGCTCATATAAACCCCACACGCTCGTCCCCTAGATCACATACGCTTGTATAAACCCCACACGCTCGTCCCCATCACATACGCTCATATATACCCCACACACTCATCCCCTACATCACATACGCTCATATATACCCCACACGCTCGTCCCCTACATCACATACGCTTGTATAAACCCCACACGCTCGTCCCCATCACATACGCTCATATATACCCCACACGCTCGTCCCCTACATCACATACGCTTGTATAAACCCCACACGGTCCCCTACATCACATACGCTCATATATACCCCACACACTCGTCCCCTACATCACATACGCTCATATATACCCCACACACTCGTTCCCTACATCACATACGCTCATATATACCCCACACACTCGTCCCCTATGCTCATATGTACCCCACACAAGTCAGAGCTAGAGCATGAGATTCATGTGTTTTTGTTATATGATGTGTGTGTGTGTGTGTGTGTGTGTGTGTGTGTGTGTGTGTGTGTGTTTACACTGAAAAAGCTAATCTGAGAAATGTTTTGCAACTTTCTAACCATCACCAAGTTAACCTTTGCACTTACTGGATCGTTAGGTGTACTTTCACTCGCTTTCTATCAATTCTCACACACACACACACACACACACACACACACACACACACACACACACACACACACACAAACAGTCGTCCGATGTTCCAGCTGTTATATTCCTGAAAATGGCTTTGCTGGAAAAAAAGACCAAGCATTTTACATGACTAACGAGTAGAACTGTGTGTGTGTTAGTGTGTGTATGTGTTAGTGTGTGTGTGTGTGTGTGTGTGTGTGTGTGTGTGTGTGTGTGTGTGTGTTCATCCTCAGATGCCACAATGGTTCACTTTGAAAATTACGAGGTCGAAATGTTCGAAATGAGGTCAGATGTCCACACTTGAGAAAAGTGTCCTAATGTCTCTCATGATGAGGAAACTCTTGGGTTTGGGTTGTAGCTCACACACCACTTACACACAGCTCACACACAGCTCACACACAGCTCACACACAGCTCACACACCTGTCCTGCATCATCTGTGCAGCGAGGCATCTCGGGTTTCCGTATCAGGACCAGATAGTAGATTTCACTCGATGCCGAAGGGTCAAAGGCCGAGTATGTGCTGTAAATATTTACACCACAGCACAGTGCTGTTGAATCCTGTGTTCTGATTGGTCAGGAGGTGATAGATAACTTTCTATATTTTCAAAAACATTTCTGATATTGTAACACTGTACGTTTTCGGAAGGAGTCTCCAGTGTCAGACGTACAGCTGTACCTGATGACGTGGTAGACTTTTGCCTCAGAAGTGGTGACATGACCCTCCATTCAACATGCTGGTAAAAAACATGGCTGCCTCACGTGTCGATCTCTTTTCTTAATCGTTTAAACAACAATCATTTCGTTTTGACGCAGCTCTGTAAACTGGGAGGAACTCGTAGCTGAAAACGACTAGTAGGAATTTCATGTTAGGAAATACACACGGAGAGAGAGCCTGTGAGAACTTTCCTACAGATCCTCCACAACACTGAACGTAAGGTTAGATCCTATTTCTGTGTTGATGTTTCCACACCGGGATGTTATCTGATCAGTGTAATCTCACAGCTCCTGATTGCAGAGATTCACACTGCGGTGGAGGAATCTCCCCGCTATCTGTGACCAATCAACATCCAGACTCACATCTCCAAGCCTGTATTCGAGACGGTGCAATGATGTGACTGGACCTACTGTTTTTTTTTTTTTTCACCCAAATAAACCAATCAGTATCCCAAATATCCCAATCAGCACCTACAAGCAAACAAACTGATAAAGCTCAATGCTCCGTCCTACCTCACAGCGTATGCGTGGTCGACACACAAACCCGTATCTTCTGCAGTTTCTTAAATCTCCAAGCAGGCAACGTGGACTGTATTTTTTTTTTTCCACGTGGAAGACGAAGTGCCTTCTGTGACGAGTTCTGTTTGGTTATAAACATTCACTGCTAATCTGGTGGTTAGGAGAAGCTGGCGATATCACACACCTCACACAAACACATCTTCACTGAAACATCTTCGGTGCTCCTCAGGATTCAATGCAACTAATAGACAAAAAGGTCAAAGGCCAAAAGTTTCCTTTTCAAGACTGTATGTTCTCCAGAGACCGCCTTCACGCTAAACTTGTCTTGCCTGAATTAATACCCTGCTCACGTTACATCCCGGGGAAGAACACAGATCTCCGCACACGTGACCCGGGTTTAAATACAAGACGTTTTTTTATTTTTTTTTACAAGAACAGAACGCAGTTCCGATACGGGACATTTGTGGAAGAAATTAAAGAGTGCGAAGGAAAACGCTTGTGTCCTGAAAATGTCCTGGAAACTTTTAGTACATCAGCGAACGCACGGAGTTAAAATAGATATACAGATAAACAAATGACAGGTGCGAGAAAGAGAGAGAGAGAGAGAGAGAGAGAGAGAGAGAGAGAAAGAGAGAGAGAGAGATAATAGATAGACAGATACTTAAACAGATAGATAAATGAAGATAGATAGATAGATAGATAGATAGATAGATAGATAGATAGATAGATAGATAGATAGATAGATAGGATAGATAGACAGACAGACAGGTGGAAAGATATACAGATAGGTAGACAGAAAGATAGATACATAGACATAAAGCTCTAAGACAGACAGACAGACAGACAGACATAGATAGATAGATAGATAGATAGATAGATAGATAGATAGATAGATAGATAGATAGATAGACAGACAGGTGGAAAGATATACAGATAGGTAGACAGAAAGATAGATACATAGACATAAAGCTCTAAGACAGACAGACAGACAGACAGACAGACATAGATAGATAAATAGATAGATAGATAGATAGATAGATAGATGTGAATAGTAATGTAAATAAACAGATATACACATACATAGACAGACAGACAGGTAGACAGATACATATACAGGCAGACAGACAGACAGGTAGACAGACAGACAGATAAATATACGTCAAACAGACAGACAGACAGACAGACAGTCAGATACATAGACAGACAGGTAGACAGACAGACAGATACATAGACAGACAGATACATAGACAGACAGGTAGACAGACAGATAGACAGACAGTTTCTAAATTAAACGCGTCACCAACTTTGAATAATGGAAATGACATCACGTGACTAGCCAGCTTCAATAGGAAAGAAATTGTGATCGCGTGAGTCACTTCGCACAACGTGTACAATCTACAATCACCATCATCATCATCATCACCACCACCTTCATCATCACCACCTTCACCTTCACCATCACCTCCTGCTCCAGGTTGATCTAAATCACACCTCTCCACCTGTTACAGTTCCGCGTGAACACAAGACTCACCGTGTAGTGATGGAGATGAGCGGCTGGGTTTCAGCGGCCTCGGTGCGGTACAGGAAGCTCGTCCACAGCGGCTCACTGAGGGACCTGATGTCAGGGAGAGCCCGTGTTTCAGCTCAGCGGCGGATGTGGGAGCGGACCCCAGCGATGAGAGGCAAAGCGCGGCCAGATGTGAGGAGCAGCGCCTTACCGGATACATTATAACTCAGCTCTCATAGAGCGCGAAAACACCAGCTAAATACACAGATTTATAATACAGATTTATAATACAGATTTATAATACAGATTTATAATCCCGTGACCCACAAAAACCGACCGAATATAAACTAATAAAAGAGATTTATTCGAACTGAAACTGTTTCCGTTCACGAACGCCGGTGCAGTAAAGCCGGTACTGCTCTACTCAGTTTCATCATTCCCCTAGAGGCACTCTCCATTCTCACCACAGAGGGAGACTCAATCCATATGTTCACATAAATACAAGTAAAAAAAGGTCTCAAGTTGTATTAATGCATTCTTAAAATAACAACAAGAATAAAATACTTTTATACTCGTAGTCTTTTACTGTTGCGTTACATTTTTAAAAGTGGAAATAGACCCGTTGTTAGAGATTCCCCCTACATACAGTGGTAAATGGTTCGTTCCGGATCGCAGCGTGATTTCTGGGTGAAAGGGAAAAGCGGAGGGAGGGGGGGTGAGTACGTCGGCGATGACGTCAGAACGTTTCCTCTTCTGTTCTTCCCTTTTCCGGTGAATTTACCCAATGTAAATAAATAAACAACAAACAAAGAAACAAATAGTGTTACTTACGGAAGTCCTAAGAGGCCACGCGTTATAATATATTGCTTATTTCTTGTTTTCTCGTGATCACGACTTGATTTTTACGTGAACTCGACACAACAAAAGTTTCTTCGTCATAATTTTCTCGTGATCGTGACGTAACAAACGTATTTATGGTTATAGTTTTTCCATGATGCTGCCTCTAGACCATGCTTTTACGCCGAATACACATAAAAATGAAGTACTGATGTTTATAATATTGAGACCATGAGGAAAGAAGAAAGAAATATAATGCATGGCCTTTTTGGACTAACAACAACAACAACAACAACAACAACAACAACAACAACAACAATAATAATAATAATAGTGTTTTTTTAATTCAGCATTATACATTACTACTGTATCAGTCCAAACCATGCTAAAACACGTATACAATTGTGTAGTAAACAAAAAAGTTTTAAACAGTCCAGAATATGATTTATATTTTAGATCGTTCAGCATAACTACATTTAATCTTTGATCCCATCTCAGCAAACTCATGGTATTTTCTAATCATGTTTACGAGGCAGTCACCTGGGATGGTTTTCAGTTCACTGGTGTGTTAATTTATCACATCACATCACTCACTTGGTCTGTTACTGCTACTACAACTATTGTACACATCTATACTAAACTCTCAACACAGAAAAGGGAGTCCATCATTACTTTAAAAAAATTAAGGTGAGTCAAGCCAAAAAATCTCAAAAACTTTAAATATATAACACCAAGTGTAGTCACCAAAACCATCAAACTCCATGATAAAACAGGCTCTCATGAGGAACCGGCGCAGGAAAGGAAAACCAAGAGCTACCTCTGCTGCAGGAGATACGTTTATTAGAATTACCAGCCTACGAGTTACACAAATGCTTATGGGATTTGAATTCTCAGACATATTTCAACATCCACTGTTCAGAGAAGACTGTGTGAATCAGGATTTCACAGTAAAGAAATCATTACTTAGGAAAAACATCAAGTAGAAAAGACTTGAGAAAAACAAGGAATGGATCAGTGGAAAACAGTCCGTTGGGTCCAGAGATTTTTGGTTCCAACCGCTGTGTCTCTATACAGAGGGTGAATGGATGGTTTCTGAATGTGTGGTTCCTTCTGTGAAACATGGAGGAGGAGGTGTGTTGGCATGAAGTGATTTGCTGATGACACTGTTGGATATTTAGTCAACATCAAGGGTACAATTAACCAGCATGGTTGCCATTGCATCTAGGAACCATCATTCGTTTCCAACAGATCAATGACCTCAAACACACTTATGTAAAAGCTATTCACTTTATTACACACTGGTTTTTTCATATACATGTGTACATTTATAGATTAAAGCCCAACAGTTTCCACCCTTTATCAGTGTCATTTCCTGACCACATCATCGCTGTAATAGTCTTTAAACTTAGTTCTTACATTGACACTTTCGTAACCCTCCTAGCAACGCCACATCAACAACATGCAATAAGCAAACCTGTAATAAACTTCCCAATCCAAGCCTGAACATTGTGTGTTTGATAATAAAGTTATTGAAAACATGGCCATGGTACTAAGTTCTCAAATGTTTCAATGTACCAGGAAATGTTGTGGTGAAATCTTTGTAACTATATTTATCTAGAAGCTCTTCACTGTAAAACAACTACAAAGAACTTTAAAAAGGGAACCGATATGGCTTTCGTTTCAGAAAATTGAAATAGTGTAGATGTTAAAAATAGCTTGGAGGCATTGTATTTAAACAGTGATGTAAAGTATTTGAATAAATGTACCTCGTTACTGACTTTCTAGTTTGACTTAAAGATTAAAGATACACGCAACTTTTACTCTTTACTCAACAACATTTATGATATATTTTGACAATTATTACATGTTGCACCTCTGTTGAAGAAGTCATTAAGGCTCAACACTCCCCTACCTGCATCTGCTGATGAATATTTGGCTTTAATTTATCAAAAAAACGATTGACTTTAGTTTTATTTGTCAACGGAATACTGATGGTTCTTCTCAAGTTAAGTCAAAAGTCAAGAGGCTTTTATTGTCATTTGTACTATACACAATGGTACACAGTACACAGTAAAAACGAGACACCGTTTCCCCAGAACCCTGGTGCTACACTAAACAACACAGCTACAACACAACACAAAGCTACATAAAGTGCATCGAGTGCAACCGAGTGCAAACAGTGCAGACGACAAACAGTACAGACAGACCGTACAGACAGTACAAACAGACAGACAAGACAACACACAAGATAGAAGAGATTCTACTTTGTAACCTGATACTACAATTTTATTCATTAATTACAGATCCCTTTTTGAAAGCTTGCTTTATTACTTTGGCTTTTTTTGACTGACTCGTTTGTTTCATTCCAGCTGTTTTGTTGATCTTGGTTAGTGTTGAGGTGTACAATTTGAGTATTTTATAAAACAAAACCTTACAAAAAGACTTTCACTTTTCACAAACCTGTATCTTGTTGTTGCAGACTACATCTTTAAACCTACGTTCAAACAGTCAAACACTCAAATACTGTTCAAATCAGATCAGAGACTCTTTCACTATTGACTTGTTATGGAGTTTTGGCATAAGCAATCAATAAAACTTATTCAAGCATTATTTTCAGGTACAATTTTGAGCTCTGCATTTACATTTCCTGTATGTATAACAAGGCCAAGTGCTTCACCGAGGCCTGTGTGAAATCCTTCTGGGGTTTGTACAACTCTAATATATCACATATATACTAATATATCACATTTACAGATTATTATTGAGGAATATATGTATGTTTCTACAGTTAATTTTGTTCTTCTTTTCTTTTCTGTCAGAGTTAAATCAATGTTAGAATTGTTTTCCATGTGTGCACAGCAACATTGTATTAAATGATCATTTCCAGTTTCAAAACTGCTGGAATTAAGACAGGAGATCCTTCAGAGGACAACTTTTTCTTCACCATATTTTTCTCTGTAGCTCACAAATCCCATCCCCCATCATCTTCTATCATGTTCTATCATTCATCATCTCCAATCAGCCTGGTTCCTCATCAGTCCCCATTCAATCCCCATCATCAGGTGGTGGGGGTGGTGATATCTCAGTGGTTAAGGCTCTGAGTTTTGATCAAAAGGTCAAGGGCTCAAGCCCAAGTATCGGGAAGTTACCATTCTTAGGGCCCCCCAGCAAGGCCCCTAAGCCTCAGTGCTCCAGGGGTGCTGTATCATGGCTGACACTGTCGGTTAGATGGGCTCTGCCTCACTTGCCTCATGGGAGGGTATTTATTTTTACATGCTAGAACAACTGGTATCATGAAATCTTAATTTTTTCTGATCTTGGTGTGAAAATGTGGGGTAAAGAGAAGACAATGAATTCATATAAAACAAAATAATATAATAAGAATAAAACTCTTTTTGGCAAAAAGAACAAACATTTTACATCCCTGAAAACGAAGAAAACTCACTTTTTGAAAACATTTGGCATACAATGTTATAAAAAAGAATTATGGTGAATTTCGAGTGGACCGATTGGAAACGCATTTCTGCTGGCCAGTAAAGTTTTCATCAGGAAGAATCAGAGCCAGCAGCAGAAATATTCCTTGGAGTAATCTGGTCTGCATAGATGAGAAATCCCGTGAACATGCTGTCAGTCCAGAATGGATCAAAGAACAGACCGTTCTGCTCAGAGTAGAAGATCTGAAGCCACACCTGGTCTTCTTTCTGGAGCCGGAGAACAGTGGAGCCTGATGCTACATCGTGGTTCCCCGTGTTGGCATCGAAAGTCTTGATCTTGTACTGGCCGTTGTGGACGAGGCCGATCGCCAGGTGCTTGTTAGCCAGCGTGATGTCGTAGCTGAAGTAGTAGACGCCTGGGACGGCGCAGGTGAACTTGCCGCTGCTGGTGTTGTAATGGCCACCTTCGTTCATCAGGATGCGGTCGAAGCGGATGGGTGTGCGCTCCTTGGGATAGCTCTTGCTGATTGTGACTGAGAAGGCTGAGCGTGCTTGCGTGCCGCACTCGCATCCACCGGGGACACCAGCTTCACCCTGATCTCCGGTTTCACCCTTCAGCCCTACAGACCCACGTATACCAGGTGCCCCCTGTGCCCCCTTCAAACCTCTGGGCCCTGCCCTTCCTATAACCCCTTGGCGACCTTTCAGTCCTGGTTTCCCAGGGTTCCCTGTGCGACCTGGTTCTCCTGAAATTAAAAACAGTGGAGTTTTCACTATATTTAACTGTTAACAGACGACTTTTATACACTATATCACCAAAAGTTTGTGGACACCTGGCCATAAGATTGGTATGTACTTTTTGAGATTTGCATTTCACATTCAGTCCCCATTTGCTCTTGTAATAACCTTCAGTCTTCTGGAAAGATGTTCCATTATATTTTTTGAAAATTTGTGCCCATTCAGACACATTTAGTAAAGTCAGGTACTGATGTAGGTGAGGTGAGAAAGCCTGGGGTGTAGTCAGTGTTTACAGTTATGCCAAAGGAGCTGGTGATCTTCCACTCCAACCCATGTAAAAAAGATCTTCATGGAGTTGGCTTTGTGCACAGGGGCATTGTCATGCTAGAACAGGATTGGATCTTCTAGTTCAAGTAAAGGGCAAATTTCATGCTACTGCATCCAAAGACATCATGTATAATTGTGTGCCTTCAGCTTTGCAATAACAGTTTAGGAAAGAACCACATATGGCTGGGAAAGTCAGGTGTCCCAATACTTTTCTCGATACAGTGCTCGTTAGGTAATAATTAAATAACTGATAAAATGTTACACGATTATGCAGTTAACAACAGAATGTTCTGTGTTACCTTGCTCTCCTTTATCACCCTTGTCCCCATCCGTGCCGTCCTGTCCATCGGGGCCTGGAGAACCCATCTGTCCTGCTTTGCCGCTGGGCCCTGCAGGCCCCGGGCTGCCCGGGGTTCCTGGAGGTCCCGGTAAACTGCACGCAAGCTGGGATGAGGGAATTGTAAAGTTGTGTTGTTTCCTCCCGGTGGTTTTCACAGTTAGGACAAAAGAGAGAGACAGCAGCAGGCAAGCGGCCAGGAAGAGCAGATTCACGGCACAGCTGTGACTGCAAAACATCACCAAGTTTTGTGTTGCATTCTTAACATTACATTATGTGTGCCCTTTTTAAAGTGTTCACTAGTTTTCGAATGCCTCTCTGCTTTTATCAAGGGTTCATCTTTCTTTTTGGCAAAAAAAAAACACCAAACATGAGCTACCCCTTCCATTTTGTTTTTGCCAAATGACGCTTTGGACAGTGTGTGTCATGCATGCGCACCTTCAGGAACTCACCGCAGGTCTCGTCTACGTGCGATGCCAGGCCCCATCTGCCCTCAGAGGATTTACGAGAAGGTCTTCAAAAACGGGTTTTGTAGCGTGATAATCCTCGTTCTCCAACACACTACAGCAGCAGCATCCACCCTGCTTTGACACACTCGCTCCAGATGTTTTGGACATGATGTAACAGAGCAGATATGAGGGGGAGGGGACTTTTGGAGGTATCATGAAATTCAGATGGTGTTTAGCTAGTGTGACTCTAATATTGAGGTGTTTAGCAATGCTCAGTACGAGCTGGTAGTTTAGTAGTTAAGGCATTAGACATTTGATCCAAAGGTCATGAGCTCAAATCCCAGCCACGCCTTGTTACCACTTTTGGGTCCCTAAGCAAGTCAAATAACTGCTCAATTGTATGAGTGAGATAAAAACCTCAATTGCAAAAAAGTTGGGACACTTAGTACAATAAATACAGAATGGCATATTTTGTTGACAAAAAAAAAAAAATCAAACGTTAAAAACTAAGAATATTTACCATTTTAAAGAAAATCATTTTTTAAATTTGATGGCTGCAACAGGTCTCAAGTAAGTTGTAACAGGAACATGTATTTCTCTGTGTAGCATCATGTATTCTGTCTGTAGACATCTGGGAACTGAGGAGACCAGTTGCTGAAGTTTTGTTAGAGGAATGTGGTTCCATACGTGTCTGATACAGGATTCTAAGCTGCTCAACAGTTCTGGGTGTCCTTTGTTGTGTTTTTAGTTTGATGATGCACCAAATGTTTTTCAGATTTGAAAAGGTTTAGTTTACAAACTATGTAGTAGAATTAAAGAAGAGATCCACTAAAATTAAACGTGTTCCCTTTAAACTTTGACTTGAGTAGAAGTATAAAAGTATTTGCCTTTAAATGTACTTAAGTACTGAATTTAATGTAAAAGTCTCCCCAAATACCTCCGTAAAGTACAGATATGCAAAAAAACTACCTAAATACAATAACAAATTACATTTAATTCATTACTGTCCACCGCTTACAGGCAGACCAGTTCAGCACCCGGACTCTTCCACTACGACATTAAGTATGCAGTTGTATTTTCTAGCTCAAATATGTAAGGTCTTCACTAAAAGTTTTTCTGGATGAAAGCATTTGTTGCTCTAAAACCTGTACCAATGGGCACTGATGGAGTCTTTCCACTCCTGTAATATCAGACATGTGGATTTTTTTTTTTACCTGAGCGCTGATAACAAACCGGTCCCTCTACTCTTTAGTCCAGAGGACGTGGTGTCCATGGTTTCCATAAAGAAATACAAATTTTGATTTGTCTGAATACAGAAGTTTGATTGTCTTCTTTCATGTGAAAATTGGATTCTCAGTTTCACAATTTTTCAACCGCACTGTTGGTCTTTAATCTTTTAAACACTAGTTCTTAAATAAGTAGATAAATTGTAATATGTGGAAAACTCCTGATAAAAATAATCAACTGAGGAACTGAAACTCACAGACTCAGACTCCATCGCACTTCCTCATTGTTAATTATCATCAGGCGATTTTTTAAATATTATTATATTCATCCCTGATACTTCAAACACAAACAATCAAAACCAGAATAAAAGAATTTCTATTTGATGTGAATCTTTATATTGTAAAAAAAGAAAAAAAAAAAAGAAAAGCACATCGAGCTCACACGGTGTGTTTTGCCATACATGTGATACACACTGCTTTCTGTCACATTCTGATCATCTTTTAAATATTATTATTATATTCATCCCTGATACTTCAAACACAAACAATCAAAACCAGAATAAAATAATTTCTATTTGATGTGAATCTTTATATTGTAAAAAAAGAAAAAAAAAAAAGAAAAGCACATCGAGCTCACACGGTGTGTTTTGCCATACATGTGATACACACTGCTTTCTGTCACATTCTGATCATCGAGACCGAAATGTTTTAAAATAATACACTGATATGGGAGATGACTGGATTAAACCGGTTTAAACCGGGTGAAATAAAAAGCGTCTGAAAACTTAAAGTACAATTTATTGATTAAGGAAGGAGGCCATGGGGTCGTCGGGTCGGGGGCGTTTCATCCGGAAGGCCTCCATCTCCTCCTCGGTGGGTTCGCGGACCTCCTTCAGGCTGTTGTACGGCCGCTTCCTCTCGTCCAGCAGCATCATCTCGGCGACTTGCTTCAGGCGCTGCTCCTCTGCGCTCAGAGCCTGTAACGTGACAAGGCGCGGTCAGAAACGTCGAACTTTTTTACGCTAATAATTACACAATTAGTGTTGCTGAATCTCTACCTTTTTCAACTTTTCTTTCTTTGTGGCTTCGTCTTCCTCGTCGCTGCTCTCTTCGCGTTTCTTCTTGTTCTTCTTCTTGTGCTTCTTCTTCTTCTCTTTCATCTTTTCTTGGTGCAACTAGAAAAACATCGAGATGAAGCCCATAAAAGCTGCTCTGTTTTTGCCTTGTTACATCTGAATCTCTGAAGTTTCCCCATGTGTTTAGTTGCACGATCTCTAGTATCGTCATGGCAACTGCTGCCTCAAAACCTAACAACCAATCACAACTGTGCAGATCTTTTTTTTTTTTTGTCAGTCTCCAAAACGTGGAAACGTTTTTTTTGTTTAAATTGGGAAATAATATGGAAACACAAACAATATTCAATACGGTCACAATACCTCCAACAGTGTCTTTGGTACCTCCTCATTTTCTTCTACGTCTTCCTCAAAGGGGACGCACAACGTGTTCTACGAAGGAAAAAAAAAAAAAACGATTAGCTGCATGCGTTCTGCCGATCCTCCACGTACGCAGAGACGATTCGCCGAAGCGGGTCATGTATATATATATATATATATATATATATAAAAAAGTGATAACTCACTGCTGTTTTCTTGCCGGCGTCTCCGGTGCAGTAGCTCTGTTTGACCAATGAGTGGCAGCACTTGTATCCCCAGCTGCCATCTTTCCAGTACGAGCCCCAGATGCACTACAAAAAATTAATGATAATAACTTGTTCTTAATTGTAATATCATCACACACACACACACACACACACACACACACACACACACACACACACACACTTTGTATGGTGAGGTCGGGTGTACTCACGGTGTGGTTATTAATAAGGACGTCCTCTTCGTATTTCGAGCGGGCGATGGCTTTCTCCTGGCCTTTGAGGACGGCTCCGTGTCGAGAGTACTCCACGTAGTCCTCGGTTTGAGCGAGCAGAAGTTCTCGTGGAGGAGCATCGAGATGCTCTTCACCCCCGTACTGCAAACCGGATGCAGACAAACAACACTCAAGTAGATGGATAGAAGGGGAAAGAAAAAAAAAAAACCCCCCAAAAAACGAGAAAACCGAATCGGTGTAAGCTATTGGTTTGGCCATACCTTATCTAGGATGCTTTCTTTCTGCTGGTCTTTGAAGCTTTCCTTTTTGACCTTGAACGATTGATGGAGCAGCTCCAGCTTGGTCGGGTCGGTCTGCAGGTGGACCTCTGTTCCCTTCTCGTACGCCTCCCAGGCAAAGACTGAAAGCAAAAACAAACAAGCAAACAAAAATTTGTTTGTGATATATTTGTTTGGCTATTATTTACATTGACGGCATTTGGCAGACGACCTCATCCACACACCTGAACAGCTATAGAGTTAAGGGCCTTGCTCAGGGGCCCAGAAGTGGTCCAATGCCATATCCACTAAACTACCACCTCCCAAATAAATTTAGATTCTTGTACATTTACAGAATTTATCAGACTTACAACTGAGCAGTTGAGGGTTAAGGGCCTTGTTTGAGGGCCCAGCAATGGCGGCTTGGTAGTGTCGAGATTTGAGGTCATTTACAGGATGTCACGGCATAGTGTAGGTACTTACGCTGCGTCTGCGCCATGCCGATCGTGTCTCCGCTGTAACGTACGAAGTTGTCTCCGGCGTATCCCACCCTGAAACACACGAAACGCTCGTAAACTCACGCCTTGTTTACACGTTTATTACGTTTACTGTGAAAAGTAAATGTACTAAAGCGCTTATTGAATCGTGAGCTGAAAGAAACGCACTCGTCTGGGTTCTTGCCGGTGTTGGAGTACGGGTTTTCTCTCATGGCTCTCGTCTTCGGGTCGTAGTACGCCGAGTTTGGGTCCAGGTTTCTCAGGTACTGTTAGATAAATAAATGAACAAAAATTATAACACTATATGTATATTTCTATTTGCTGTGAAATAAAGAACGCAAAAAAAAGCCGGTAGTGTTTTAGATGCAGACGTTACCTTAGCGGTGTCCTCTCTGATCCTCAGGTTCCTCACTGTGATTCGTCTCTTGGAGTCAAAGTTCTGCCCGGGCATGTCGATATCGTCTGCGTATTTATCTTCGTCCTCGTCTTCGCTGTTGTGTTCACGCTCCTGTGGGAGAGAAGAGAGGAACGAATGATTGTGGCTAAAAAAATAAAATTAAATTAAATGACGCTAAATAAATTAAGACAAAACAAACACAAAGATAGGAATCGTATTATAAAGTTGGAGGAATAATTCTAAAAACGAATTACCTTCTGTCTTGGAAACATATATAAATGCAAATCCTTTGTATATTTTAAAAAAATGTGGATTTGTAGTATAAAAGTCTCTTTATGATCATGACTTGATTATCCCTCCTCCTCCAGTGTCCCTGAGGTGTAGGTACGTACCCCGTGATCCAGCTTCCCGGTGGCCAGCTCCTCCTGCAACCTCTGGGCTTTTAAAGTACGCTTTGCCTGTGCCACAGAAAAGTACAATAACGTCTCGACTTAATGACATTCGGCAGGAAAAAAAAAAAAAACAAAGGATTATTTTTTTCCTACAAAATCTATTTGGTGAAGATTGGGCGTACCAGGTCGACTTTGGAGTACTCGTCCACAATGCGCATGTGGTCCTCGGGGTCGTAGCCGTTCCAGCGATCTCGCTTCCCGTCGTAATCCAGATTCAGCTGAATCTGACTGTGCTCGTCCGGGGCGAAACCCGTACCTGAAAACTTGGCTCCAACCTTCCTGGGGCGCTGCGAAAGGAGGAAACGAGAAACACAAGAGCAGAGCGGTCGTCTGAGTGGGGGTGTACAAACTTTTGCACACAATTTGTCATTATAATGATGGGCCTTGTTTATATCTGTCGGTGAAGTTGCGTGCGAATGTTTTATGAAACTTTAGACACCGTATTTGCGAATTGAGATGCCTCATTTGCATATAGCCACGCCCACAGAACTCCTTCAAAGGGCATACAGACAAATGAGATCATGAGTTGAGCACTCAGGGTAAAAACTGAAAGGCAGAACAGGAAGTTATTGTGCCACAGTTTCTATTTTAGTAACTGAATATCAACTTTTTTTCAATAATATAAGCAGCTGTTTCTTGTGCCAGAGGGTGTGGCCAATGTTTACTAAGGCTACACTTTTCAAATTTTAAAACAGCGTTTGTAGCTAAAAAACAAACAAACAAACAAAAAGATAAATCATTCATTTCCAAAAACTTGCTCATCCACACCGCTCTTGATGTACACAGGACGATGTCTTTTGACACACTGACTTATGAAGGTAGGTGCTTCCTGTGACTCTGCGTGCACCTTGTGCTGCCATTTGTTGCTGTTTTACAACTCGAAACTTTCTGATACCACCTCATATATGAATACGCTCCTCGTAAATAAAAAAAATAAAAAAATCAAACGTAAGTTACGTCTACAGAAATAAAATAAAATTGGACAAATTCGACGTTACCTCGAGACAGTCCTTTTTCACGTGAGTCATGGCCCCGCAGTTCTCACACGCCCCTTTCCTGTATTTGGTGCTGACGGATTTCTGCAGGCGACAGATTCTTATTGTAAATCCTCAAAAAAAATTCAAAAGATTTTAAATTTCAAAAGAACATTTATTTTTTTCAATTTCAAAGCCGCTTACCTCCTGTACACCTCTTTTATACCACTCTCCTATAGTCGAGAACTCGTACTGTTTCTCCTCCTGAGGTCTCTGGTGCTTGAGCGTGGGTCTCTTCGAGGGGTCGATGTACCACGGCACGGAGGAAATATACTGCGGAATGTGAGGGTTGATGTCCCTGCGGAGGACAAAAAAAAAGAGACATGACACAAAGACATGGAGACGAATCCGTAAGCTTTAAAAACCTAAATAATGTGTGTGTGTGTGTGTGTGTAATAGCAGGAGCTTGTTCCTCTGCTCGCAGACGTACTTTCCCTCCTCGTCGACCTCAGCAGGAGCGTTTCCCAGCTTTCTCTGCTCCTCCAACTCTTTCTTTTTCCTCCAGTCTTCTCTGGTCATTTTCTTCGGTTCTTCGAGGTCAATGACCCCCTCCTGACCAGGACTGGTCTCAACTTCCTTCGACATGGCTTTCCAACCTCAAATCTGGGATCGGGAATTCCAGAAGCACAGGATTTACACAGAAATCTTTAATGTATAAAATCATTTATCCATAATAATCATCTGTATAATCTATTTTCTCGCCACAAAATGCAACTACCATACAGCATTTATGGAAAGTACGGAAGTCCTAAGAGGTTGTGCTTTTATATTTATATTTTAATTTCTTGTTTGAACATAATTGGCAAGTGAACATTTTGCCATCAGAATTGATGTTAGAAGCAGGAAAAATGGGCGAGCGTAAGGATTTGAGCGAGTTTGACAAATTGTGACGTCTAGACGTCTGGGATCAAAAGTGCTCCAGGGAAGGAACAGTGGTGAACCGGCGACAGGGGGGGGGACGGCGAGGATCATTGTTGTACATGAGAAGCAAAGGCTGGTCAGTGTGGTCCAATCCAACAGATGAGCTCCTGTAGGTCAAAATGCTTAGGAAGTTCACAACTGTTTTGGGGGGACCAACACAATATTAGGCAGGTGATCAGAATGTTATGGCTGATCTGTGTATGTGGAAGTTGTTAATCAGTGAAAAACACAAAACTATTTAGAACTGCCTCTAGAACTCTAAAACACAGAAAACAGCTCTTTGTATATCGGGATCACGAGAAAACAAGAAAGAAAGAAAATATTAGAAATGACCTCTTAGGACTTCTGGAGGAAGGAGTCTCCTGTTTTAGGGTCTGGTTTTAAGTGCAAGAAACTGGATTTAAAAACTTTGCACATTAACTAATAAATTAATTGTTAGAATCAACACATTTATAAATCTTTACTTTCTAAAAAAAACCGGAAAAGAAAAACTTCATGAGGTGCTGTGGTGAGAAAATCCCCTCTCTACCCTACCACACTGAGGGTATAACCAAGATTTATTAAATATACACTTTACGCTCAATATATAATGATGTAAAATACAACAAACCTCAAATTATTATAAAAAATAAATTGCAATCTAGTAAACTTCTTTTAAACAGCATTATATAAAGGTTACAGTTTTCTGGCTAGTCAGAATTCTTGCTAACATTAAAAACGCCGCAAAAACAAATCCCTTTCCAGAAAACATTAAAACAATCACATTTTTATAAAAAATACTTGTTCTCTAATCACATATTTACCTGCAATTTTGGTGACTGGATTAATAAAACCCTGTGTTTTATATTTATCTAACTTACTACGCAATGCTAACGATTTGTTTACAGGCAGAAACCGGAACCGGAAATATACTTTAGAAAATAAAAGCGATGACGCCGTCATTGTATAATACAGGTCCAAGCAGCGAAATGCAATTATAATACATATAGAGTATAATATAATATAAATTATAGCATATATCTATAATATTGTAATTATAGTATAATAAATACTATAATAATAATAGATCAATAATAAATAAATATGGTATATCAATTGCAAAATACAGAAAATAAGCGTACAGCAATTAGAACTAGCAATTAGAGATGATGGCTAGATATTATATTGTCTTTGATGTTATAATAATAATAATAATAATAATAATAATAATAATAATAATAATAATAATAAATTATTATTTTTATTATATTATTATGCTAATTTATTCTTGTTTTTTTAATCATTATTTACCTTTTTAATGTCAATATAACTTTCAATCGAAATTACACACTATTTGCATTCTAATTGATGTTACATTCGAGTATATTATAATGTTTATTATTGTTGTATTATACTCATTTATTATTGTACTATGTATTAATAATTATTTACAGTTTTATTGTCTATATCATTTAGCAATTGATATTACACACTATTTCTATTCTATTTTATACTATTTTTTAATGTATTTTTATTATTATTACTATACAATTTGCTGTTATTAATATATTATTGTTATACTGGAAATATTAGGGTATTATTCACTACACACTATTTTATTATTAATGTCTATATTCTGCAATTAATGTTCCACATCTATTTATTATTATTATTATTAATATTATTATTATTATTATTATAGTATTTTATACACTATACTTACAGTATTATACATACATGCTTTATGCTGTACTATAATCATACAATATATACTCTGTCTTTATTAATCTAGTATTATTCTATTATATTATTGTATTATTCATTACTTTTTTTACTGCATTTATTTTATTCATTATTATTATTAATTTATTATTTAATTTACTGCTTTAAAAATACAGAAAAGAGCCTGTCAGGATGATTTGTATTTGCCGGTTTGTTTACTCTTCTCACTGGAAAATATTACCTAAGATGCACATTTCTATTTTTCTCAGTATTTTAAAGGGAACGAGGGATGTTCTGACCTCAAGCACAAGTAAAGCTAAAAGTCAAGTCAAGTCATGTAGGCTTTATTGTCATTCCAACCATATACAGTGCAGTACACAGTCAAACGTTCCCCAGGAGCACAAACCTACAGAGAACTATAAACTAACAACACAAAGTGCACATGTGCAAAATTCAGTGCAAAAAAAAACAACAACCCCGAAATACAACATAAGAGAAGGAGACAATATACAAAAAAATAATTTTATTGTCAATTCAATTCTACTACATCCAGAGCATCTCCACAATTAATAACCCAAAATAAAAAAGTACAGAAATTGGACACTAGGTGGCGTTATACAAGTACGCATTTAAAGTAAATCGTTTAATTAAGGTTACGTTTTCTGTGCATGCACAGCATTTCTGGTATATGCATGAATTTCCTCCTGGATCTCCAGTTCTTTGTGTGTTCAGGAAGTGATTCATCAAATTCATGTCTCAAATGATTCATCCAGGGTGTGTGTCCCCAACTGTAAAAAAAAACAAAACAGGGAATTTCAGGCTAGGCTTCGAATCCTACATGATGAAAATGAATAAATGTATTTTTATTTTGTGACGTTTTAGTCATCTTTCTGAAACTTTGCAAACACAAAAACATTTGCCAAAGAAATTCTTCACTTGTTGAAGATTTCTTTCTTGTGATCCAGTTCATCCCAGAGCAGTTCAGGAGGATTCAGGTGCATTGACTGAGCAGGCCGTTCCATTATAGATATCACTCCAGACGACTGTTTGCACTCTAAATAACGCTTACAGAGCTCAGACGTACGCTTTGTAATAGTCCAGACGGCGCTGAAGTATGTAATGGTAGCCATGTCGGTTCACCTGGAATAAGTCTATAATTTTTTTAGTTCCAAAACAACCAGAAACAACAAGAGCATAGGTAAAAATGAACATTGATACGTTTTCCGGTATCTGGAATTTTTTATAAACAATACAGAAAATGCATCCTCATTTCATTTTATTATAAACAGACCAGCATTGTGGATAAGTACTTCATTAAAAATGCCAATATCTACATTATATTACAGTCATACACTAGCTGATATGTGTGAATGGTAGTTAAAGTGTAATTTATTAACACGCTTTTCTTTTTTTTCTTTTTTTTATCTCTAGGGACCTGTCCAAAATAGAGTTTTAGAATAGACATGAACCCAGACTCATGTTTCTGTCTCGGGGATTTCCTGGTTTCGTCTTTATCCTTTTCACTTTATACAGCCCTTAAATTCGACCAATATAGTAGGTTTAATGAGTCTTTATTTATTTTAATTTTTACCTTTGAGATACAATAACACTTATAGAAAGCAAACACTGAAAATCAGGAAAACACTGAGCCTTTCCTAATTAAAGTGAAATTCATACAACAGCTTGGAAACATCCACATCTTTCCTGCCCTCCTGCTCTAAAACCTAATAGCTAGCTTGTTATGTTAATGCTAGTAAACTAGCTCACAAATTGGTAGGACCTCGGGCTACTTGAATCTAAAGTACACCGTCTCAGTAATTCATAAAACCATCAGCAAATTCATAGAAATTATACTGTAGAAGTCAATATTTTGTTCAGTGACATTAGATAAATTAGGGGTCTAGTTAGATTAGCCTACAGGATCTGTGGCTAAATGATTCAAAATACCAATGTATAAAAGTCTGCCTTTATCTACAAATTTTCCCTAATCAGAAGCACATATATTTGGGTGGAGGGTCAATAGATTTGTTAAGTTGCTCATCAGATTTATTTTTGAGCTTTTGTTCAATGCAATAGTTTGGGATTTGAGTCATAACCATATGCTGCATTTTACAAGTGCTGCACATTCCACCCCGATAAGACGACAGCATTCGCTACACTGCTGCGATCGTGAGGTTAGAAGGCATGAGGGAAAAACCCAAATTTATTACAGATCTCCAAATGGTGTACTACTTATACTACATATAACCCTAAAACTAAAAGCACTGCACAGATAATTTATTTTCCAATATATCATTTGTGCTCAAAGTAAAAATGTAGCTTAAAAACGGATGTTGTGAGGTCAATGCTTTCACTCCGAGGAATTTCGCTAATAACGAATTAGATTTTACCGTTTGATTTCTTTTTTTTTTTCAAAACTGATACACGCTCAAATGCTCAATGCTAATCCTGTAATAATCGTGTTTTCATTTTGCGATCGTAAACTACACAGAATCTGTGGGAGCTAAAAAAAATAAACAAACAAACAAAAAAAAAACGCATGTGAATGATGGTAGAGTAAGAAAATAATCTTTCCTATAAATCTTAATCTTTGAATCCTAAATGTCATCCACCCAAAGTATTCAGGAGCACTGCAGTTTCCTGGAGAACACTGATTGTGAGGTCGCATCTAAGCCGTTTTAGCAGCTAGCGGCATGTGTTTATGCGGCATGTGTAAACTTCGAGGGCGTACTAAATATAACATAAGATCAACTTCTGCACCGAAGCTCCCAATCCATTTTGTATTTACATTTACATCTTATTTCCATGTCCTGTAAAGATAGCGAACATTCGTGATGGGCTGACTAGCGGTGATATTCACTGCGGTGTATGAAACTGAGCAGGCTGCCATTTTGCTTGATCTGGAATACATTTTGGTTGAAAATAATTCAGGCTAAAATAGGATTCGGATATGGGTCAGGTGTACAGATAGGATTAAAATCGGTCTCAGAATCATGGATCAAAATGTAAATACAGCCTTTGTACCACTACCAAATAGGTTCTTTTCTGCATTGAGCTATAATTAGTGAGGCCCTGTGACTGCTAGCTGTTAGTGTCAGATTGCAGTTTGCTGTATCTGGACTGGTGTAGCACCTGCTGCTAGCTGTAACACTCTTTTAAGCTTAGCACAAGGGTACAGGGATACTGTACACCTAATATGTTTTTTTTTGTTTTAAAGCATCACGGGATAGTTTTTGTACATCATTTCTAATAAAAAATTACGATTCCTCTGGCGTCAGGTTTACGCCGGAGCTCCGTGGAAGCGAAAGGTTTCAGGTGGATATTCCAGTTTCCAGTTTTATGGTGATGGTTGAGGGGGCTGGACTTATCCCAGTGCTGAGTGACCTGACTGGATGAAAGCACAATCATTGAAGCACAGAGAAACGCATACACCCCGTTGGACCTTCATCTTCAGCTCTGCGGTACAGTACATGTCTTCTGTATGTTCTATCGATTTGAGCAGCCATTCAAAATGGCGTGATATGGTGTAGCACTAAACTGCAAGTACGTATCAAACAATGATTTTAAATGAGGTGATAGATACGGATAGTTCTGAATCAGCCGGGTTTTTACACGTAGTCTACTTTGTGCACTGGGAATCATTGCATGATCAATCGGTTTAAAATTTGCTAATTTAGCCATTGTTGCTGAGAACGTACTGTACACCTGAATGAAAAACCAAATCAGAATAAAATTCCCAGTAGTTTCTTTAGAAAGCTCTTGATTTCTGTGTGCGGATATTAAAAAGTGAAACGTTTGCAAATATATGATCTATTTTATGAAATCAATGATCTCTCTTTTAATAATTGAGAGCCAGCATATTTGTAGACTTCATAGCATAATAGAAATGCACTAAAAAAAGAAGCATCCACAATGTATTTTTAGCAAAGCAATATTTAAAAATATCTCTCCCCCTCATCTTTGTCTGTACGTTTGCTTTTCATCTTTCCAGCCCCAAAACCTGTTGGTGTTTGGATGCTGAAGATGGAACGATGCCGAGTTTCTGAAACACAAAGGCATTCCAACGGCAGTTAAGAAACAGTCCCCTATGCTTGGAGCTAAACAATGGAAAGCTGGGTTCTTGATGGAGACAGCTACTCCTTCCTGCGCAGTTCTCCACGTAACATCAACCTGCAGCACCTGGATGGGCCCAATCGTGTGGAGATCTTTGACATCACTAATATCCCCAGCCATCGTAGTGCGATATCTGAAACGACTTGCCTTTGTGACATTTTTGGGGATGATTGTGAGGCTCCGTCTCTCTCGAGCAGCCCGGCTGCTGCCTCTTCACTAAAAAAGGTTGCGGATGAACAGTGCGAAGATGTCAATGATTCATCAGGTTCTTACCATACAGCTAACGGTTCGGAGAATCTGAGTGACGGGAGTGATGCGTTTGAGGATTCGAAAGACACAAAAGATTCAATTTTATCTGAGACTGGGAAATCAAACACACAAGCATGTGATTTAACACTGCCAAATGAAGAAAGGGAAGTTTCCTCCACTTCAAATGGCTCATTCAAGCCAGAAGGAAACTGGCAAGAATCTCAATTGTTGCAGGACACTGGCTTAGAGCGAGTTGAAAATTCTTCTGACCAGCAGCTAGTAACGTCAACGTCTGAATTTAGAGACACTAAAATTAGAGTAACTGGTTCCACACAAGAGATAATCTCTGCTGACCTTTTATCTAAAATCAAGGGTATTAGAGACCACACTACCTCGACTGAGCTTAGGGAAACCGATTCACTGGACTCTTCACTTGCAAATAGGGATATACAGAGGAACAATACCACATCTGAGGTGAGAGAAAACGATTCACCACAAGAGAATAAAGATTCTTTAAAAAGCTTGGCATCTGAGGATACTCCTGAGGAAAATAATGATCTCAGCTGCTCTGGAGAGGAAGAAGAACAAATCTCTTTGCCCGACATTTTACTTACAAAAAACAACCCGACATTAGAAAGCGACTTTTCTGTGTCTCTGACCAACTATTCAAACGATGGCCTTGACTTTACTCCTTTTCAGAAGACTGATCTTTCTGCAAAAGATGAAACCCATGATCTGAGAGGAATGTCGGCGCCACTAGAACATGACGAAGTACCAAATAAATCAACATGTGTAGGTACATTTCTGTGTGATGATAAAGCAGGAATGTCAGACTTGAAAGACCCAAACACTTTATCTCCACCTACTTATGTGGAGGATAACTCTGGAACAGATGAAGCATCTATGCCTCAACACTTCACTATTTCTTCTGAAACAACAGAAACAGTACTCTTTGATGAACAGAGAAGCCTGACACCTTTTTCAGTCCCAACAGAAAAACTAACATCATGTGTGATCAGTGAGTCATGCTCCCCCTCTGGTTCTTCAGTAGATGTGGACTGCTCAGAGCCACCAATAATAATATACTCACCTGTGGGTTTCAGTCTTTGCCCTTCACCAGAACCCAAGAAGACTTGTTTAACTGGACCAGAAGATTTTGAGTCCACACCTGACTGTCCAGAAAGCGAATACAGACTTACACCTACAGATGGAGGTTCTGTTTCATCGTTTGATTCCAAACTTTGTCCTACACCTGAGTCAAGAAGTGTTACGTCTACACCAGAGAACAATCCAAATGCCTTTATATATGAATTGAGTCCTGCGGCTTCTTCGGCTGAACTGAGATCTGCAAGCTGTTCTCCTGAAATGAAAATAACCACATATAGCTCCCAGAATCAACAATCACTTCAGATTAAGAACAATGACTTTCCATCCCAAAATGAAGTTCTAGCACAAAACCATGATTTAGAGGAAATAATTTGTGCAGAAGGTTTTATGTCAACTACACTTCCTGGGAAGGAATTTGCAGATAGGACTGTTCCAACTATCTACAACCTTTCATCAGCACAAGGAGAAAAATGTAGTTTATCAACAACTTTACCAAGAGATACAGAGTCTCCTGACCTCAAAGGAACAAGATATGCCAAGAGCCCTATGTCAATTATGCTTCCGACAAACAAGACTATCTCCTCTAACGTTTCAATGGACAAGTGCACAATTGTTCCACATTCAGCTGAACAAGCTACAGTGTCTCCTGATGTACATGAAATAACATTTGTGGAAAATTCCATCTCAACAATACAAATTCCTGCAAATAAAACAACAAACATGGCCACCTCACCGGTCTCCAACCTTTCATCCACAGAAGAAGGCATAACCAGATCACCATTCACTTCAAGTATATCAGGAGGCACATCATCTCCTGATGTATTCAGAGCAAAATCCACTGAAAACTCTATACCAAATACACTTTTCACAAAGGATAATGAAAATATGTTCAGCTCTCCCATTTTAGACTCTTTATCAACAAAGGGAGGAATTTCAAGACCACCTTCAAATGGAAGTGCACCAAGAGACACAGGATCTCCTGATGGAATTGTATGTGTGGAAAATCCTGCATCGACTACACTTCTCACAAATGAGCCCACATTTTTGGCTATCTCACCACTTTCCACCCCTTTCCAATGTTCAACAGCATCAAATGTAAATATACCAGAAGATACAATGTCCCCTGATGTTGAAGCAACAACTGTTCAAAACTCCATGTCAACTATTGTTCCCATAAACGAGATCGAAAATGTGGTCATCACACACCTCTCATCAACAGAAGGAGGTATATCTAAATCACCATCAACTTTAACAAGTTTAACAAGAGATGCTAAGACCCCTGATATAGCACCAACAAACTATTTGGAAAGTCTTCTGAAACCCATAGTTTTCACAAATGATAATACAAACAAGATTTCTTCAACAGAGGGAGCGATATCTAGACCCTCAACAAGTCCTGGTGTGTCAAGAAATACAGTATCCCCTTGTATAGATAAAATAAGGTGTGAGGAAATTCATACATCAACAACAGACCTAACAAATATGGGCTCTAAATCTTCAGGTGATTCGTGTATACATAGAGATACCATGTGTCTTGATATAGAAAAAACAACATACATGGATGGATCCAATGAGATTTGGACAAACGAGATGACAAATAGGCCAAATTCAGCCATCTCCACCGAAGGATGCATATCAAGATCACCATCACCACCAAGCATATCAAAAACTACAGTGTTTACTGCTGCAGATGGGTTGCGATCTATAGAAAGTCCTATATCAACCATACCTCCTGAAAACAAGGCTCCAAATATAGAAATGTCACCAACTGATGGAGGTCTACCTAACCCTGCATTTATTAAACCAAGAGATACCATGTTCCCTGATTTAGAAAAATCAGGATACGGCGAGAGATCAGAAGAGATTCTCACACAGGAGATTGCAAATGATGCCATTTTAAACATCTCAAACTTTTCATCAACAGAAGGAAGCAAATCTAGATTGTCACCAACTTCAAATGTACCAAGAGATACTATGTGTCCTGAAGGAATTGGATGTGTACAAAGCTCTACGACAACCATACTTCCCGCAAACATCTCCCCTGTTTATAATTATTCGTTAACAGAGGAAGGCATATCTAGACAACCAGCAAATTTATATACATCAAATAGAGATTCTACATCCGCTGAATATGAAGGAACAACATACAATGAAGGATCAAATTGTATTTCTATCAATGAGATCAAAAATATGTCTTCATCCATCTCTAAACCCATACCACCCTCAGTTATAATGACAGATCGTCTGTCTTCACTTACAGCGATATATCAAGGAAAACCTAACCACATTTTATCAGCACCAGAACCGTGCATGCCTTTGGGATACATAGATAATCACCTCTTATTCAGTAAGAAGGTCGATAGTCCATTAATGGTACTGCCCAATGTAGGTCAAAAAGATGATACTGGCTGCAAAATGTCACTTAAAAACGGTAAAATTCCTCAGGACAATTGCACAATCATCACTTCATTACCTCATAGCCAAACTGAGAAAATAAATGATTTGTCCCCTGAACCACCTGCTCCCAAATTGTCTGTAAAACAAATCAAAGCAAATTGGGAAAAGATGAACGAGAACATTTTAAATTCTTTGAATCCGTGGGAAAAATCCAAAAAGACTTCAACGGTGCCTGTTGCAAAGGACAGTAATGACAGTGGAAATGTTTCAGAAAGAGAATTAGTAGGTAGTGCAAAAACTTTTGGGCCGATTGGTATGAGACCCAGGGAAATCCCCGGTGTTCTACATAGTAACAATCATAGCATGTATGAAGGACAGTCATGCAGGAACAAGGGGTGGAGCGGGAAAAGGGTGATACAGGAGGAGCATGCATTAGAAAAAGGGGTGGGGAATTTAGCAGAGGGTAGTTACAGAGAGGAACAGGTTGACCTGTCATTCAGTACCAGGAATAGAAAAGGGCCTGCGAACCACAGCCCTGCTCCCTCAAGCCGAGACCCAAAGTCTGGAATTCCACCTCGCTATTTTGAGTCTCCCCTGGCAACTCAGGAGCAACAGAGTCTTCTAAGAGCACAGAACTTACAAAAAGAGAACAACAACAGTGCCAGGAGGGTCCGATCGTCTTTTCAAGGCAATTATTGTGGTGCACGTTATCTTTCTTTAGAATCTACTAGTGAGACTTCCAATATGGGAAGTGAATTTGATGCCGCAGACACAGAGGTGAAGTGGTTCACGGACCAGGCCTTCAGGGGCCTATCTAGCCCTCAGGTGGATTACTTGGATGTTTACAATTCAAGCCGTGAGTCATCGACGAATGTTTCGCAGCCTTCTACAGTGGACAGTCCAGGTTCTGCTACATGGATTTCCTATGCAGATTTGCATGACTCATTACATGAAAATGACAATGCTTTATGTCATACTGCTGCTTTTTTACCCAGTGGTACACTCAACCCAGCAAAGCGTTTCGAGATGGGTAGTTTTGAATGTGTGGACGTAGCAGTGGAGAGCAAGGAGGAAACCAAAAGAGGAAAAAAGACGGTACCAAAAAGACAGATCCAGTTTAAGCGACGGAACATTGATGAGAGTGGTGTAAAAGCTATGGATTCATTGTCCACAGAGACCTGTGCAAGGGAGGCATTTGTTCGTCAACATAGCACCCCAGCATCCATGCAGGAAGATCTGGCTAAAGGCAACCATGAAATTCAAACTGGTAAGAAGATTCTCCAGAAGTCTGCTTCGTTAGATGAATGTCCACCCAAGAGTAAAATAGCTTCCACTGTTATCAAGAGTGTTCTTTCTAAGAAGATGGACACGGCTACAAATGAATCTTTAAAAAGTGAACAATGTGAGGATAAAAAGAAATACAATGAAACACTTTCTGCAATGGAACTGTGTAATGCAGAAAGGCCAAGTTCCAGAGTTCCATCTGAGTACAGTTTGTCTTCTGAGGACTTTGCAGGCAATGAGGAAAGAAGCCCTCATCCTTCTAGGAGAAAGTATGGGCCTCCCAAAGTTCCTCCCAAGCCATTCTTCAAACCTAACAGTATACCTACTAACAACAACCCTGCAGGTGTTGTATTTCAGGATAAACCATTTGTGAAGGATCAGATACAACCCATAATGGTTGATGCCATCAAAAGCAAAATATCCAAGCAGCAAGGAAGTACTGAAAAGGAGGCAAGTAAGTTGGGAGAAACATTCAGCAGTGAATCAGGAAGTGCTAGTAACCGAGCACCAAACTGTACTGCAGTTTGTGTTGCAAGTACACTGAGCAGTGTTAACAACCACCGCATGACACCAGAAACCTGTAAACAACAGGAGAGCAGCAACAGTATGTTCTTGTCAAAAACCCCTGAAATCACTCTCAAGCCTTGTGCCATCAAAGATAAAAATAAGTCTTCCACAAAGGCATCTGTTTGTCCTGAACCGCAAACATCCAATGACACCTTATGTGAACCTCAGTTAGAGGAAACACTTGAAGAGCAAATGAGTTCCAAACCAGGGCTTGAGTCAGAAAACGAAGAGGATATTGAAAAAAGCAAGGCAAAATCTGTTATACATAAAGTAAGGGACGTCAGGAAACTAGTCAAGAACACCTACAACCTGTCCTTTAAAGCATCAAATACCACTCATGTGGAGGATGTGCAGCAAAAAATGCAGCCAGAAAATCCTCATCCTTTGCAAATTGAATGCAAAGCTATCAGCTGGAAAGACAAGACATCATCTTGCAGTAAGTCAACCACCCAACAAGATGTAGAAGAAATGTCTAACAAATCAAAGCATTCACAAAAGGATTCACCACAAGAAAATGATGTCGGTATTACAAAAATAACAGCCAAAACTTCCTTGCCAAACGTTCAATATTCTGACATGGACTTTTTGGATAAATGCAGCAAAGTATCAAAATCTGGCAACAGTGAACGGCCAGCACAACTAAAAACGCCTCCAAGACCATCAAGTAAGGAGATATCAACATTAGTTTTTCTGCAAGATAGCACACCCAAGTCTACGCAGAAGCCAACAATTCCTGCCTCCCCTAGTGCAAAGATTGCCAACAATAGCCATTCTGTGTCAATGTTACGGAAAGAAAAGGGGATGCAAGCCGACATTGGGGTGTGTGACGTCCTGAGTGAAGGAGCAGGTGCTAAACCTAAGCATATCAACAGGCTAGAGGTCCCCTTGCAGACCTATGCATCAGGGGAAACCTCAAGTGAACTGCAGAAAGGAGAAAAAGAAGTTGTTGATTCTTCTCCTGAACAGAAGACATCCCTAAACAATGGTCTACAGACGAGTAGAGGGATCTTGCAGGTTAGGAGTTCTCCAAAGCCAAAGGAAGTGAAAATTCTTCCCACTGGAAAAGCAGGTGTCAAACAAAGCCAACCTTCAAACGAACAAGAGATTACATTTGCCACTGAAAGCAAGGCAGAGGTAAGAACAATTTCCAACAACGCAAAAGTTCACGCAATGGCAATTACAACATCTAAAGAGATCGAGTTACCTATTCAAGTGAGGTCAATATCCAGTGACAGGCCAAAGCCATCTGTGATGCCAAAACCAAACTACAAACAGCCATTTGCAGAAATTAGATCAACATCAGCAGACATCACACCAACGTCTTTTTTAAAAGAGCAAACAAATTTAAAGAGTGATGTTAAAATAATCGAGACATCAGCAACAGTGATACACAATGAGCAGCCTGACAACACTGCCTCGAGCCATACAAAAACTTTAGCCGTGTCTGCTGTATCCAGCCACAAACCTCAAACTACCCCACTTACAACAATGTCAAGTTCTGTGCAGAAATCAACTGCTTCTACAAGTAGGCAAGAGGTATCTATCACTTCGATACAAAACTCCAGCAACCAGCAACAGCAAAACAATCAAGAACAAATGACATCTCTTTATCAAACCTCACCAGTAGTTTCACAAACCGATACCAACATGCAGCATGCAATAAGAACGTCAACTAACAATGATTTTCGTTTCCCTACATCGGACGATCCACCCAGCTATGATGAACGTGAAAGTTTCAGCCCCTTGCACGTTTCCGATTTGCCCCCAAGGAGGCAGAACAGATATCATCCCACCACCAAACATTCTGTTTGCTCATGTACATCTTGTGCCCAGCCTCAGTTTGGCAATCCCTACCATAGCTCCCAAAACCAGACACCCCCAGTTCCTCATTCACCAGGCCAGGTGATTTCATACCCAGGTGCACCACCACAGGCGCAGGTTCGTCCTCATAAGTGCCGGCCAGATGGCCAACCCTTAAATTATACATCTGTATCACCAAAAACTGCAGTACAACAGTCTCCGGCCATGGTTCAGCCAATGCACCACTCTCATACTTGCCCTGCGCCAGGAATACAACTCTATGGTAATGAGCAACAGCAATCTTCTACTCAGCACATGGAAAGACGTTCAGGTAATCAACGTTCACCACAAGCTCCAAGCGGTGCAACGTATCGGGAGCACAGTCGTTCACCCAGTATCGCTGCACTGGACACTAGATCCCACTTTTTTAATCCACAAGAACTACCACCAGCTTTTGGTAATGAATATGGAAGTGATGGTTCTGGGAATGGAGGCATGTTGTACCCCGAAAATGCAAGTGGGCTCGGGTATGGCCAAGGCCCTCGTCGTGTTCTTCTTGATCCTGAAACTGGGAAATACTTCTACATTGAAGTGCCAATGCAACCATTGAGAAAAATGCTGTTCGATCCAGAAATCGGCCAATATGTAGAAGTTCTAATACCACAGCAGGCTATGTCCAATTCTAGCATGTATCCTCCAACTTCAGCTCCATACCAGGGTCCATACCATGGTCAAGGGCTATATGCATCCCAGTACCTTCCTTATTCGATGCCACCCCATCCTCAGTCTGCCCAGCAACCGCGACATCCAGAGCCCTCCGTCCCGACATCGCTCCATCAAAACACCATGGGATATGGAAGCTCAGCAAGCCAGGCGCCAAAATCAGATGTAAAAGGACATCCATCGTTGGATCAGAGCTATTTAGAGAGCATGTATTACATTCCGACTGGGATAAATGCAAGCCCAAATTCTACACCTTCAGACTGCTACCACAAACCAGCAACAAATATGCCTGCTGCTGGTGGCAGGAGGGCATGAAATAGCTCTAGATTTTGCATTTGTAGTGTGTGGTGCTATGCAAGCTTCTACACTACAGTTTCCAGGAGCTTGTGACAGATTACACCCAGTAAAACTATTTTAAAGTACTGTAATACAGTGTAGGCTGTTCTTCCTTTGTTTCAAGCACCAAAATCCTCCTTAATCTACAAAGAGGTTGTTGCCCAGCTGTGGAAAACATTTTCAATATACACCTTTACAGAGCTGCAGTGGGTTGTTTGAAGAGCTAATTCTAAAATGAAGCCCATTTACAAATCTAGTCATCAGTCCATTTGCCAGAGCTGGTGACCAAAGTACTTTGATGTGTATGTTCTGCTTCTTAACTCAAAAATACTTTTGTCTCAAGCCAATATCATGTCTATTTGAATTTCACTGAACTGTTAGCCCACAACACATTTTACTGACCAGGAGGAATTGAGCAGTAATGACTCGATTTACACAGATTTTAGACAAAGAAGCTTAAGGTGTCGTCCAAATCTCAATGTGTAGATATCAAATCCAGATTTTAACACAATTCATGGTAAATGACTGGTTTTCTAATGATTAAAAAAAACATTATCACACACTTTTACCAAAATAAAAGGTATTTGTTCACCACTGCAATTTATGCATTCTGTCTTTTCTTTATGACCGATTTGAGCTCATTAACTTTCATTAAGTAATTTGTCAGATAATTTGCTATATGAATTTGTCAATCAAGTGACCTAGAAAATTCAGTGCATTCAAACCATTCAAATGGATGGAAACTCGATTAACAAATAAATGAACACAAAGTGTAGCTTGATTGATAGTACTACATTTCAATCCATCCATCGAAATGAATAGTTTTTGCTTAATATAGAAATCATACAGTATAAATGTAATATTTATTTATTATTTTAGACTTTTAAACGAAAAAAGTGCATTTTCAAGCATATGTTGAGAGGTGGTATTTTAGAAGAATATCCTTAATTTGTCATGTATACATTAAAGGAAAATTATTTTCTTCATATATCCTAACTTGTTCGGAAGCTGGGGTCAGCCATGGCACAGCACCCCTGGAGGGCAGACAGTTAAGGGCCCAAGAATGGCAGCTCGGCAATACCAGGACTTGAATCACCAACCTTTCGACCAGTAACCCAGTACCTTACCTACTAAGCTACTTCACTCCCAAAGTTCCAAACCTGAAGGCCATGATTTCAAATCCCACTCAAACAATGCTGCCACTCATTGGCCCCTGAGTGAGTCCCTAAACTCCATAGTTGCATGAATAAGATAAGATGCGTTGGAGAAGGGCGTCTGCTGCATGTCGTAAATGTATTACTCAGGAAGTCATAAATAGACCCATACTACCACCTGGTGGTGGCTGATCTATAAATATGATAAAGATTATTTAAGTATTATTTGATGTAATAAGTAGAATAAGCATAAATAGCTATACTTTTTACATTTTAATATGATAAAAAAAAAAATGGTATGGAGGAAGCGCTTACTTTGTGGTGAATCAATCGATAACTTTAGAGGCACACTGGCAGGGAATGGCCCATTCACATTTTCGGCACTTAGCAGACGCCCCTGTCCAGATCGACAAACAAAAATGTATATGTGACAAATATGTGACCTTAGTAGAACTAAGTACATGCTCTTAAACAACTATGTGTAAGCAGGTACGCCTCTGATTACACTGCTGGATAAATGAAATGTGATTTAAAGAAACAGCCTTTTTAAATTAGTCTGCTCTGACCCAGACGTCTAGACGTCACAATTTGTCAAACTCGCTTAAGTCCTTACGACCATTTTTCCTGCTCCTACCATCAACTTTGAGGACAAAATGTTCACACAAATGTTTGAACTTTGTTCAATTTTGTGAAAAGTCTACGAGACAGGTTAGTTCCTATTATCTCTTCCTGTCTTCTTACAGAAGTACTCCAACTGATCAGTAATCCATTTTGATTTGAATCCAACATGTTTTTTCATTCATTCCTCATTAGGTTTAGATTACGTGGATTCCCTTAATAAACATATTAAATCATTAATATAAACCCATTAATGACCGAAAATGAATCACCATCTAACAACTCATCCGATTTGACAAATCAGCATTGCTGCGGTAAAACAATTAAGGAATCTCCCATCAAACTGCCAATAATAGATGTCTAAATCTATTTTTGGTGAATAAGCACCATCAGATTAGAAAGAATGACATCATATAACAAGGCAGGCATGATCACAGAGTGGTCCAGGGGGTGTTTTGGAGTTTTGTGTTTCCATTTTATTCTTCCACACAGATCTCAGAGTTCAGTCCCGTGCCCACCCGCATGCATCAGCCGCACCCTCGGATGACCGCATTGAGTTTCCTGGCTTGTCTGATTGCAATGCAGGACAGAGGCTGATGAGAACTCCCACTGCGTCCTTTCTGTGTTATTAATCAGATAACATTGGTATAAGGGTTCACCCCATGCGTGGGCTACAAACAAAGAAATAAAGTTCACAGTTCACGTATGACTTCATTTGGCACATGTTGCTGTGGAAATAAACATTTTCTTTCGGAAAGGCATGGCAGGGCTTTTTGGAAAAATAGATGGCAATTTTTAAAAAATGAAATCACAAGGCACAGCCCTAAAGGCAGAAATCTATGATATGTTTCATTTACACTTGTGAAATCATGGAGTACAGTATGTCCAAATTTGCATGGCCTTGAGACACAAGCTTTACCTTAGTGGTATAACAGGAGGAAGATAATACCCCTGCAATGAGACATGCAGGGTGCAAGACCATAAAAGGTCTTGTTCCGTACGTGACTCGAGTGTGCTGTCAAACAGAAACATGAATGAACTCGCTCAAGCTCAGCTTACCTGTGTCTCAGGTACACCTGGTATACAAAGAAGATTAGGAAACCTGTAGGATTCCGGATATGTTGAGTCTCTAGGCAACCCACATTCCAAATAAACCAATAGACCAGGCATACACATTCCTCAGCATGGGGGAGGATTATTCAGACTATGAACCACCGGGTGGCGCAATCACAACCACTCACCCTGATGAAGTTTGGTTACATCAGAGTATGTAGGCAGCGATTTTGCATTATCGAAGGTTGATGACAAACTTCCTCATTCATCGAATGCTTTTTTTTTTTTTTGTTAAAACTTTAAAGAAAACCCATTTAAGACTGACAAGATTCCAGAACGCAGCGATCATATAGCTAGCTGAATCATGCTGAGATATCAGAAATACTGCTGCTAATGCAATATACACCACTACAGGAGCCGGGAAAAAACCTTTTTCTAATCCGTTCTGTCCAATAATAAGGGAGCTGGAAAATCACTTACCGGCTAGTGAGGACTAGCAGCAGGTCAGACTGCACTGGGAATAATATGTATTACTACAAGGCCGGTGCTTGTCAGACAAAACTCTCAGTGATGACAAATCAAAATGATTGATTAACCTGGATTGGAAATTGTTAGAAGTGCACTGATTGTGTGTCAGCATTCATCTTAGTTTTCTTCCCTGAAACACGTTGAGCGCATGGCTGGACGTGGCAGTGGATGATGTAATGGCCTGGACACTTCACTCAGTCTGAGTTACCAGGGCTTCTTTGGGACGAACTCCTGAGCTGGGTCATAGACTAATGAGGAATGGAAAGAATGTCAAACGAGACTAAAACACAGCCAACAGGATGGCCTGTGTGTGTGTGTGTGTGAGAGAGAGAGAGAGTGAGAGAGCGAGAATCACCCAAGCATTATCACAGTGGGGCTAAAGTACAAATGAGCAAATTCCTAGAAGTCTTTAGTTATAACATATCAAAGGTTCAACTTTATGTCTAATCATTACAATGGTCAGCATGAGCTCTAATTGGAGACAGTAAACCATTGAGTGTAACGAGTGAGCAATAAAATGTCTAATGTTTTTAGCATACACATGTGAAAAGTGAGAGTCCGTCTCCATGGAAACAGCTGAGGCCGGTCGGGGATTCCCCTCTCAGCTCGGCGTAGGTCAAGTCCTTTCGGATGCGTCTCATCTCCCACACGAAGCTTGTGCAGTACCAAACCAGACACCAAGTCAAACAGACACACCATGTCTGGACAAAGATCTCACTGTCTCTGGAAACACTGTCTCTTTTTTTTTTTAATTCAGATTTTTTAGTCTTGTTCAAAACCCAAGGGACTGGTTTTCCAGACACATATAACATTTCCAGGCTAATTCATAGACTAGGCTTCATCTGCATCCAGGGAGTAGCGGGACAAATGACAGAGCTCATTTGAGCACATGAGTAAGGCGTAGAAAGTCATGTGTCACTGCTTTGGAGGTCCGTGTTCAATAAGCAGTTTGCATTTTTACTTTCGCCTGCTGTAAACTGCTGGGAGTTTTTGTAGCTCAGATATCAACCGCATATATGCAGAGGCGTACAGACGCTTCTGAAATGTTGAACTTCGTTTTTATTAGAAAAAACCTCAAATATATTATAATAACATTGTTCTTTGAAGCCTTTGAACCATAACCGGGGCCTGTTTTTCTTTTTAATGATGGTGCAGTAATGAAAATCATCATCCATGACTACACAACGTGTCATTATTTAGTTATTAATGCTAAAAACCTTACTTTAATACTTAACCTTACTTTGTAAATTATATAAAGTGGGTTCCTGCTTTGAAAACAGTATACGTGGTTGTCTAATTGGCTTGTTATCCTATTATTCATTTATTCTATAGATAGATAGATAGATAAATAGATAGATAGATAGATAGATAGATAGATAGATACATAGATACATAGATACATAGACAGATAGATAGATAGATAGATAGATAGATAGATAGATAGATAGATAGATAGATACATAGATAGATAGATAGATAGATACATAGATAGATAGATACATAGATAGATAGATAGATAGATAGATACATAGATACATAGATAGATAGATAGATAGATAGATAGATAGATAGATAGATAGATAGATAGATACATAGATAGATAGATAGATAGATAGATAGATAGATAGATAGATAGATAGATACATAGATACATAGATACATAGATAGATAAAGATATA
>MU551577.1:7980502-8026357 GCA_024362625.1 Silurus asotus
AGATAGATAGATAGATAGATAGATAGATAGATAGATAGATAGATAGATAGATAGATAGATAGATAGATAGTTGGATAAAAAATAATAATAAAAAATAATGGTTCAGCGAAATTTTTCGCATTCTAAATATAATTTCAATTTCAACTATTCAGAAACGATTCATAAATAAACACGTATGTATTTGTTAATGTCTTTTACCAGCTTCCTGCAGTCATGCACCACAAAAGACCACTTGAACCACCAGCTTCCTATATGACATTTCAACTTCCATTCTTCTTTTTTGCTGCTTGTAGGGACTTTTTCTTTTACACTTTGGTTACTTATCCCAGTCAGGTATGGCCACATTGTTAGTTTTTTCAGTGTGTGCTAGTGCTTCAATGCAAATGAACCAGTGTGTCATTATTTGTTGAAGGTTTAAGAAAGCCATATATGTTAATCTCTTATGCTGTATTTAATACATCATGATGAATCAACAGTTGAGGGTTTGCGTTAAATCTGCTCAGGTTTGGTTTACAGTGCTTTCCTCAGTACTCAGTGGGGGAACATCATTTATTAAAGTGATTGGCTTGGGATTTAATATTAATACATAGAAATATACAGTACACACACACACACAAACACACACACATATATATGTATAAATATGTGTGTATACTGTATATTTGTATGTGTATACTCTATATGTCTATATGTGAGTGTGTGTATTTATAGCTGCAGTGATGTGAGTGATAACAACTTACTTCATCCACAACAGTGAATGTAACTATAAACAAATAAATCAATCAAAAAATTCAACAGAAATCACGCCCTTTCATGTTTTATAGCTTATGTCATATATCTTTGCTATGATTTGAGGTTCTTCCAACGAATTCATTTGAAGAAGTAGTGATTAAGACATTGGACTTCTGATCGAAAGGTTGTGAGTTCAAAATCCCAGCACTACTAAGTTGGGCCCTTGAGCAAGGCCTTTAAGCCTCAAGTTCTCAGGTGTACAGTAGAAATAAAATAATTTGTTGCTCTGGATAAGGGCAGTTGGCAAATGCAATATCTGTAAATGTATTGCTGTTAATGGTGTGGTTCAGTTTTGTTTCCAATCATCCAAACATGACCTAATCAAATGCCTGTCGAGATTTGTTCACCACTCCCTGTCAGTCCAGCTAGCATCGCGATCATGCTTGGAAATAAATTAAAGCTAATTAGTTGCAGTGAAGTTTGACATGTTTCATTTTCAACATCGCGCTATTCTTAGAAGCATGGGTTGTTTGCTGCAAAATACTTATCAGGCGAGGCGATGACTCTGGAAACTCTGACAGAGACCTTTCTGTTTGGTATCGTCCCCCAGGCTCCTGAAAAAATAAGCGGCTTTGTGTATCTGTCCACTCCTTCCCTTTGATGTAACACCTATCAGTGTTGAAATTTAAGCAAAAAAAAAAAAAACGTGTAGTGTGTGGCATGCAAAATATTATGACCACCCCACCAGCAAAGAATGCTGACATGAAGCGCTGTGATAACAAACGTCAGCCTGTACAGGAAGTTCAACACCATTGTGTGAAGATCTTTTCAGACTACCATATTTTAGAGATCAAACAGGTCACCTAGAATGGTGATGCAATAGTGAGTAATCTTGTGATATGATCGCTGATGGCCAGTAAGAGCGGGTGCTGTTACTCGGAGAGGCATAAGGATGACATCAGCTTGTTGTAGTGAGTGGTTTTGAAATATCAGATGCACAATAAACCCTTCTCTCTCTCTCTCTCTCTCTCTCTCTCTCTCTCTCTCTCTGTCTCTCTCGCTCTCTCGCTCTCTCTCTTTCTGTTTCTCATGCACCCATTCACATTCCAATGCACACTTCCTTTTCATACACTTTCTTTCATTTCCTTGTGCATTCACTATCTATGATATTCTCAGAAAGCCCATTAAAAACTCGGTACTGTATTTTGTTTGTGATATTACACACTGAATTCTCGTTTTCTGTTCTTATGCAGAATAAAAATATGCATTTTTCCGCACGATTTCCTGAACTGCGAAAGTAAAAAAAGTACAATGCAGTGTGATCTGATTTCGATTTGATACAATGCGATACGATGCGATGGAAAAAATATGCTTTACAAATTAATATGCTACTGATAGTTCACTTTTACTAGTGCCTTCTGGTTTCTTACGCGTGGCACTTTCACAAAAACGCCCTTGTAAAAAGAACAAATATTAAATAAAACCAGACGATTTTCTGTTCTGTCCCCAGAAAGTTACAGCTCTACCTCTGCCATGTTAATCTGTATTCTATTTGACTATCAGGACACGCCTCGGTCTCCGTACTGTTGTGATACGTCATATTCGAGAAACAGATTATAAGGAGAAATTAACCCACATATAAAAAAATATGTTAAAAATAATGCATCACGATACAAAGGTCGACTTGTATCCATCAGATACACACTTTTTTTTTTTTTCACACAATCTTACCGTCCATAGTCAGAATGAAACGAATGACCTTTTCTTACTTTTTCTTGCCGACTAGTAATATAATTTAGAAATTTTTACGCAGTTAATGGGGTGTTAATAAATATTTGACATGATTCCCTGAACTGGGAAAGTCCAAAAGAAGAAATCTAATGATGACATTGTGAGCAAGAAGGTTATACAGTCGATCTGAAAGGAGTGACCTTTTATTTATTTACTCCAGACTGACCAATAATAGAAATCTAAAAGTAGTTAATGGGGTGTAAATACATATACCTATGAAAATCTGAACTCTTCAGGCAAAGATAGTGTTTAAACTGATAGATAGCATTAAATCGTAATAAAAGTAGCAGAATCTGTTAAATGCAGTGAGATCAAGGATTCATTATGGATTTTTTAAAATGAGTCAGAAATCTAGTTCATCCCAAAACTACAGAGTAAATACAGCATTATTATCAATAAAAACCTTCAGTTAATTTAATACTAATTTGTTGGTGTACTGTAGCCACAAGGGCGGCTATTAGGGCAGTTTATACGTTAAAACGTGTAGGTGAAGCAGGTATTTTTGTGAAATACTTTGAGAAATTCTAACTAGTTTTGTTGTTCGGATATTTTTTTGCGTTTGTGTTTATGCATCAACATGGAGACATTAACAGGGAAATGAGCCAGTTTCCGCTTAGTGCCCCCGGAAAAACCCCCTGGGAATGTGTGTCTGACCAGTTTTGGTTTTAATGTTTGTCTGAACCTTAGGCAAATATTGTTAGCTTTCATCGCTGGTTTCAGTTTTTAATGGCCTTATATAATGCACTAAAATACCCTTCAGACATGAATTAGTAAATTGGTAGTATATAGGTTTTACACATAAGGAAGTGCTGGAGAAGGAGTACCAGCAAAGAAAAAAGATAAAAGGATTGATGCTATTTGTATAGTGTCTGCATGTGACTCCAGTCTTTCCTCAGAACGCCTTCCGACGGAATGACCTTACAAACGCAGTCCTGCTCCTACTTCCTGTGGTCATTGTAATCATCATTTCGTCTTTCCTCCTTTTCCTGCTCCTCAGGGCAAAAACATCAAACTCGCCAGTGCCATGACTGGACACCGCAATCTTGCCAGAACTCAGCTTGAGCTTCTAAGACACGTGCTGGATTTATCTCGCCCTCACTCGGCTCTTACGCAAAACAACTCACCGCACCGTTTTTTTTATTTCCGGTGGTTCGAAGCTCATGCTTTCACAGACAGCTCCTGGCCTCACATCGCGCTTTTGAGTATTTATTCTAACAGTATATTTAGTGGCTGACGGTTTGCTCATACCATGCCGGCCATGATAATGAGGCGGGCCAAAGCTATATTTATCATGGTGGGGGGGCGGTATTCCTCAGCGGCGGAACTCACACACTGAGTGACACACACTGAGGCTAACATCCAACTCACTGAATGCATAGAGAAATGACGGCTGTGTTTGTTCCACCAGTCTGGGACGGTTCACTACAGTAATAAGAAGTTTGAGGTTTTGGTGTCTGGCCTTGTTAGTGAGTGTTAGGAAGAATGCTTCACGCTTCTTGCGTGGGTGAATGTGTGTGTGTGTGTGTGTGTTTGCGGTGTGTGGTAGGATGCAATTTACCAGTTTGTAAAGAAAACCAGTTCGTATTTCATATCAGCTTGCAGATGATTCACTCATTAACACCTTTCGAATAGAAACCATATAAACCAATAGACAAGGTTGCAAATATGGGGAGGAAAAATACAGGGTACCAGCGATTTTAGGCAAAAGGGATACATTTCAGAAACCGGCAACGCACAAAAACTTCTCTAAAAACCCCCTTGACGCAGTCTGTGGCTATTTATACCTCCTGTCTGACCCGTAATACAATAAGCAGGAACTGAAAAGAGGATGAGAGTGAGACAGAAAGCTGACTTTACTAAGATGTTGGAAGTTGGAAGTCATTACTTTCAACCCCCAAGAGGTCTATATTATCATGCCGTCCCAAAGTTTAGCCTTACAAAGTGTAATGTGTTGTTTCTTTTAGTGATAAGTGTTTATCTGTGCTTAGAAAAACTGCGATAATACATCACCTGGTCTTCACAGAGCAGTCGGTATCGTTTTTTTTAGTAGTGATGGGAAGATCGGATCATTTTAGCGACTTGATTCTTTGAGTCATTTAGGTAATTTTGTTGCTTTGATCAGAAATAAAATAACCACATTTTCAATAAGCAGATCCCCAACACATCCACATAAACAGACCTTAGACTATATTTATGAGCTGAGGACAAATGATCATAAATACAATGAGAAGCTCATCTCTCAAAATCTTCTAAAATGCAAAGATTCTGACCAAAAGAAAAAAAATCTGTTGCATTGTGTAGCGTCTGTGGAAGTCAGGTGACAAAAGAAGAAATGACTCGGACTAGAAGAATCGAGAGATAAACTACTCAATTATGTTTTCTGTCTAAAGCCTACAGAGATCTGGGGCGACTCATTCTTTTGAGTCACATAGAAGACTCGTTCAAAATACATGAATCGTTAATGAACGACCCTTTGCTAACTATCAGCAAGTCGGACAGAAGTGAAACCCAAAGTGCACTTTATTCCACATCCACACTTGTTCTGTGTACCGTTACGAAAATCTCATTTACTGTAATTCTTTGTTCTGTTGTTCAGTTGTTGTACTGTGTAAGTGCACTTGTGAACTTCCCAATGTGGTTAAAATGACAATAAAAAGCACTTGGCTTGACACTTGTAACCCATCTGCTTTAAGGTTCTGTGAAGATTTTCTACTCACCATGGTTGTAAAAAGTAGATATTTTAGCTAGTGTGGACTTTCGGGTAGCTTGGACTAGTCAGGCAATTTTCCAACATTCTCCTTGAGAACTGATGCTTATGTTGTTGTTGTTGTTTTTTTTTTTTTCAAATCATTTGACGTAAACACAAATGACCGTTGGGTCTCTGAGAAGATTAGAAGTTTCATCCAGCACCAACAAAATCCCACGACATGATTTTATGTACACACGTGGACATAAACTTCATCAGTTTCAAAAATTTCAATAATTCATTGTTTTTTGTTTTTGCTTCTGTTAAATTACAATTTAAAAGTAATGTCTGATTTTCATTAGTTCATTTTCAGTACACTTATTACAGTGACCATTGTGGGTTTTAAAGACCAAGGAACTATTACAATAGACCATGGACAAAGGTTTGGAAAAGTGTCAATCAATGTTTGGCTATAAAAATGAACCCAAACCTTTAACTTCCCCCAGAGCACCATTAAATCCATTTATTTAAAAAATAAATGAAACACAACCTCGACTCTAGGAAGTTGTCCAACAAAATTCAGTTACTGGGTAAAGTGGGTGATCAGTCAGACAAGCAGAAAAGCCATGAGATACATTCTCAATTGAGGTCCATGTTATATTACTACAAAATGTGGGAAAGATCAAAGAGGTTAAATATGTATGCAAGCCACTGTACAGAATAAATTCTCACAGCTTTATGTGGTAGGTCCGGAAATGGTTCTGAAGTGATCCAATGCAGTGGTTTTGGCTCTGGAAGAATACTCTATATACTCAAGATCTCACAAGAACTAAAGATTTATATGGACTCAACCAACAGACTGCGTAAATAAACTGGATTTCAGTTCTGGGTAAAAGTTTGAGAATGAAACAGCTTGTGCGGGTGAAACCGGTGGTCATTCCTGGAAAAATATTTGAAACCATGGTGGAGGCATTTCATTCAAGCCAAACTACAAGACTATCCGATTTGCTCTAGCAAGACTAGTTCTCACAACAATGACCAGCATAAACCAGCTTGGACCGGCATGACATGCATGAGCTCAAACAGGCGCTGTGGGCCTTTGACAATGACTTTCAGCTTTTCATGTCAGTAGCTGTAATTTAACAGCCAAAACAGTGAGATAAAACAAAGATAATAAAGTCAAATTCTGTGGTTTAACATCTTTATTAAGGACAAACTAAGTTCAATTGAAAGCATTGTTCAGCCAGCATTATATTACAGTAGCAATGTGAGGTTATTTGAAAAGGGTAAGGACAATTCTTTAGTCGTATGAATCTGCCATTGGGGTCCGATTTCAGAACTTTTATTGCTACTTCACCAAACTCTCTTCACATGTGGGTTTCTCAACATGATTTTACTTCCACCCTACTTGCCAGATTTTACTTCGCCTTCGTCTTCCCATAGATAAAGATCCAGCCCAAAGTCGTTGTTTTGACATCACTGCGGAGATCCAGCGAGAATAGCAGAAGGTGATCGAAAGGCTTCGAAAAGAAGACTTCAGGGATACGTTCCAGAGGTTTCAGGAACTCTGGGAACACTGTATTGCTGTGCAAGGGGAATATTTCTAAAGGTGATTATTGTGTAAACGTAGATATATAAAGTGCTTTCTTGTAAACAAAGCGAGTCTCAAACCACCTCATACACATATTCACACCTTGGGGATAATTTATAGTCACTGATACAACCAGGTGATTTATAGCTAAGGTCAGAGTGCCTTAGCCTTGATGCTAGGAGCAGAGAGGGTGAAGGACTATGCTGAAGAGTCCAACAGCAGAAGCTTGGCTGGGACTCGATCTTCAGTTCTTCTAAATAGTAGACGTGAGACTTAACTGTTGTCTTTGAAGACAGTAACTCAAGTTAAAGCCAGTGATCTGACGAGGCAATTCTACCTGCTACACAAACAATAATGATGCTCTTTAAAATAAAGAACTGAAAAATAAACTAGAATATGAGAACAATATTTAGATATTAAGGGATGCAGTGCTTCTATTTCTTTATAAGAAATGAATGAAGGCACCAAAGAAAAAGAAAAGGACAGAGTGAGTGGCATTGTGAGACACCATACATTCATGAGATTCTTTTCTATGTGTACATCATGGAAGAAGTCAGTCAAGCCTGAACAATAAGATGCAGTCATCTTCAGGAGAAAGAATTTAAGGCTGAAATCTTGATGGTTTTAGTCCTTCAGTTTCTGTTCTAATGGGCTGTATGAGGTTCGTTGTGGAACAATAGCTTTTTTGTAGCTGCTTAAAAGGTTGGCAGCTCTTATAGGTCAAGATTTGGTTCCTTGATCAAAGGTTTAATAGAATCCAGTAATTTCCGATGGCCAGTAAATTATACATGATACTTGACTTTGAAGAGATGCGGAACAAGATTAAAGCAATTGGATGAATTGAGTTCAAGCATTTCTGATGCTTTACAGCTCACTATACTGTATTAGATTACTGTATCAGATAGCAAGTTCTCTGAGGGCTGAAGATGTACTTTTACACCAAGACTCGGGTCAGTCGTTCTGTTGTACCAGGGGGCAGTTATATAAGAACCTTTTTGTTCTCCAAGTATTTCGATATTTTAAATAACATCACATTGGACAACTAGGTATGATGGAAATGTAGGGACAGACTGGATAGTAAACATTTTGCTCACCTGAAAGCATGGAAGGTGAGGTGGTGCAAACTTAAACACAAGGGCTGTGTGGGCTCGGAATCCTGAAAACCCCATGTTTGCATGAAGAACACCATTTGAACCTTTATCCAGACTGTAACCCAAAGCTCAAGTACAAACTCTGGAGATGTGAATTGCCAGTTGAATAAGAGTCCGAGATTGTTTATATGACTTTTGATTTCAGCAGATACAGTAAATATGTTTAAGCTGCCCCAAGATGCTGCTAGTCAGTGAGGCTCAGAGTTATCTTGTACTAAACAGTCTGGATTAGAACATTAAATGCAACCTGGAAGATCTTTATCTTCCATATCTTCCATAAATCTTTGGCAACTGTATATATATTTAATATGACATGAAGGGAAGACTGTAAGCAGTGAGTCAATTAATCAAGGTCTGTACGATCAAATTACTTTTGAGAACTTCATTGATGAAGCCAACATTGTAGGATATGTAATACAATGCTGGGCATAGCAGGAAGTGCATCAACAACTCTACAAATTATTGTACATTTTGCTAGTTCCACTGGGAAGTGTCCATTGTTTCTCCTTTTTGGAGAACATCATGCCCTCAACGGCAAACAGTCATGTAAACAAAGCACAAATGAATGCTCTTCTAATAATTAACGACACAGTTCGTTATTTAAATTCCAATAACAACATGTAGGTGTTCTGGAATGAGGCGTTTTTGCAGAAACAAGCTGGACTCTGACTCGGGGGAATTCTGTATGGCATTCCTTAGCTGTGAGCCATGTCTCCAAATGGGAGCTCCTTACGTGCCCAGGCTAGCCCTTTGCTCCACTTCCAGACATGATCATGCACTCACATTTAATGCATCACTGCCAATTCATAACACTGTGCATGTGCAGGGGTTGGGATTGTCATAATATTAGCATAAGCCTATGTTAAAAAAACATATTTAGGCTATTTTTAAGGTTATTGTTACTGTGGTTGTCTAAGAAAAAGAAAAGTATAGGATCTGTTTCAGTATAATGACCATATAGTAATAATCATACTCCATATGGGCCAAGTGATTCTAGCATTTACACTAAAGACCCTCCCCTCCTTTCACAGAGGTCCCGGTAAATTCGTAAATTCCCAGCAAGTAGCCTTTCTAAAGAATTAAAACATCTGTGAATGATTTCAACCTTGTACAGTTTTGCATATGTTTTTGTGCTGTAATCCTAGCCATGCTCCGTAAAAAAACGTTGGTCTGTTCAGAATTCCAGCAGCGAATTCCTGTCACCAGTTTGAGATTCTTGTTGCCATGACAATTACATTTACTGATTTGGTTGTTTTTTTGTTTTTTTATCCAAATCAGATACTGAATGTGGTATTTGCCAGCACACAAGCAATATATGTCCCAAAGTATCTGGACACCTGATCATCACATTTATATGTTACTTCTCACCAAAATGTTGCCACAGATTGGAAACACATTTGGAGTGAATGACTTTGAATGCTATAGCAGTGGTCTCCACCGGTCCGTGGGTCAACTGGTACCGTGCCCCACAGAAAGAATACACAACTTACATTATTTCCGTTTTATTTTTTATCTGATTCTGAAAGATGTTTTATTTTGGAAAATTCTCGGATTTTATCTGTCTATGACTCACTCTTAATGCATGTCATGATGCCTCGGTCACATGCCTTACCTCCATCTGCTACCTTCTTAAAGGGGCTGCTCCGGCCGCTAACACATAATACATTACCGCTTAATTTGAACCCCCAAGCGAGCAAAATGAACAAAAAACAACACAGTGGATTCACGTTTATTATTATATTTAGAAAATACCAAATTGCAATTGTTTTTATGGTCATATCATTTCATTTTGTTGTATTTATCCACCACACCTTAAAGGCCGTTTTTCAACTACTTCAAATACGGAGTTTCTTCCATCACTTCTTCCTCTATAAATGTTCTGCTTGCTGTTGAACTGATGCTGAACTGTATGTTGGTGATCAATAAATACACCAAGCACCAATCAAAACAAGTTCAAACCAGATCGTGCACTCGACCCTGATTGGTGGATTACTGCGTGTTTGACCAGTTACATTTTTATCCACATAAATAAAAAGGAACGACTGATTTTCCAAAATGTAGTTGAGTAAAAAGTGAGATATTCGACTTTCAATGTAGAGAAGTTTAAGTAAAAGTCTCCCCAAATGTAAATATTTTAGCAAATTACAGATATGTGAATAAGCTACTTAAGTACAGCACGAAATTACATTGACATCATTACTGTCCACTACTGCTTCCAGTCAGTAGTGCAACGCCTCAGGGAAAATGATATGCCCCAGTAAAAACCCCAATAAAGTCCAAAATAATGGAGTTCCAACATAAGGGAAACACATATAATCCCAGGAGAGGACAAGTTCCCTTTTAAACCTGGGTTCTGTCATGTTCATGTCATAACAGTTAGTTAGGGATGTAAAACCTACATCTAGATTTCTATAAAAGCTGCTTTGTGACAATGTCCATTGTTGAAAGTGTTGCATAAATAAATCTATATTGAAATGCATTCAATTGGACTTGTAGAAATCCATTCGCATCAAGTCTTAGGTCATAAAACAAAGTTAAACTTGGTGAAAAAAATACCTTTTTTTTTTTTTTTTTGTGAAGCGAGAACACTTTTCATCAAGCAGGAAAAAAAAACTCTCGGGACATATTTTTCTGTTTGCCCCGACGCTTGGAGGAGCATTCATGAAGGAGTCTATGAAATGCTGCATTTGTTAGAAGAATCCTACTCTAAACCCTGTCATTGAATTTTTGATTTTCAAAGGCAGTATTGTTTCATGCTCAGGAAACTCTGTACAGCTGAGATACAGTGCTCTGCTCTGGCATTCTCGAGCTGTAGTGTGAAAATCTGGGCAGCTGCTGAACACTTTAGTCGACATGTCAAGCTGTAGAGAGAGAGAAGGTTCCACTTTAAATAAAGGGATTGTGGGGACTATAATTCCAGACATTTTGTCTTTCCTCCCACGCTTGGATTAACACGATACTCGCCAGTGACGCAAGCTTATAGCAGGTTATAAAAAGATTTCGCATGTCTATCGCGAAAGGGCAAAGGGTGGACACGCAAAGCTGCTCGGAGCCAAGTGAGAAAACATTAGCACGCTATTTTCTCTGATTTCAGAAAGTATCAAGTAGAACCATCAGACTAACAAGAACTCACCGGATCCAGCTACAGGCTGATTTAACTTAAACAACTCATGTTCGATTCTGTACAGAGAAGTTTTGTTGGTCCATACAGTATGTGACATCAGAATTACCTTTGTACACACCAGTAGTTCATGAGGTCACCTGACGTAACACGCTGACTAAGACTGGATGGAGAGAAAGCAGTTTCGCAGAGTTCAATTAAGAGAGACTTTCCCTGGCTGAGGTAGTAAAAGTGCCATAATTCATCTACAGTAAAAGTCCAACATTGAAATGCAGTAGAAATACAGTATATAAGACCCTATATTCACTAAAAGTGTCAAAAAAGATGAATTAATTGTAAATGAATGTCTCTTTTACTAAAGAAACTTTGCTAGCATGCTAATAACCCTCCACACAAAACAGTTAGATGCTAAACACTAGCTGAGCACTAACTATAACAAACATAGTCAATAATAAGCTTGTAGCAAGTCATTAACAAATAAAACTACACAGTTTTTACTTGAAATTCTAACATTAGATGTAAGTTAACGCTACGTGAAACTTGCAAGCTAATTCGAATGGAAATATCATCAGCAATAAAAATTTATAGTTTATATACTTTTAAATGTCTTGTATTAAGTCTGTGAAAAATAAGCAAGTTCCCAGACCTTTAAGTCACCTTCAAATCAGAAGTGTAAAAACACAATATATTCCACATAGTATATTTTTATATTTTATATTTGCCATATTTTTCCTCCTTCTGGTGGATTAAAATTTTACATAGCTTTTTATTCGTTTAATTTTAATTATGTAAACTTTGCTTTTATATTTTATTGTTGTGCCACAGATAATCAATAAAAGCATTTCCAGGTATGTTGTACTATAAATGGTTGTGTGTGTGTGAGCAATAAAAGTTGTATTTGATACTATTTCAATTTTAAAGTCAACGACATGGCATTTGATGACCAAATCTGAAGCGATAAGATTTGTTCGGTATGTGACCAGCACGGTTCAGAATCTTATTCTAATTTATATCAAGTGACGATAGACGAAATATTTGCGATATTAGATTTATGGGCAAGCTTGTAAAGTATTTATTTACACACCAGGTTAAAAATTATGATTTAAATGAATAAAATAACAGATATTAATATATAGCTAAAGCAATTTCTTTTACATGCCAGCAGTTTGCAGTCTTTTCTAAATCGTAATTAATTTATAATCAATTGCAATTGCTAATATTTAATTTATGATTAATGTTGTAAAATCATTACATCGTTAGTTACAATGCAGACTGCTTTGATAAAAACAAAGGCACCTAGCAACAGTGATGGTATTGTGAAGGTAACTCTAATGATGGAGTCATATATAGTGCCTGAAACATCTGGAAACACCTAGGCTTTCATAGATTTTGAAAGGTCCTTGTTTCTATGCAACAACTTTTACTTTAACCAAACAAATATACAAATTTACAGATGATCCACTTTATTTTTTCACTAGAAAATCCTCTCTTAGCATGAATGACATCTTTACACACTTGGCATCTGGACAGATTGTTTCTCCAAACATTCAGCTGAAATATGTTGCTGTGCCTTTTGTAAAACTTGCCAAAAATGTTCTTTAATAGTTGGATAATTTTTTTATGGTGATTTAGTTCATCCCAGAGCAGTTCAATAGGATTGGGGTGCAGTGACTGGGCAGGTCACTTAATGATAGCTATCACTCCAGATGACTGTGTGCTCTCTAAATAACGCTTGGGCTTATTGTCTTGTTGTATGGTGAAGTTGGATCCAATGAGCCACAGTCTAGACGGAATTAAATGGCGAGGGTTGAAGTATGGAATGGTAGCCATGTTGGTTAAGGATTGCTTTTTTACCTGGAATAAGTGTCCAACCTTCAATGCTGCCAAACAACCCCAAACCATTAAGCTTCCACCTAAAAGCTAGACAGTCTGATAACATCTTCTCTCCTGTTTTCCATCTTACATCTTCCATCCTCTGTAAGATAAAGTTCTTCTGTTAGAGACACAAATGTCAAATTTGGACTCATCTCATGACCCGCAGAACTCTTATCCAGTCATTCACTGTTCAATTCTTGTTTGTTTTTGCCTTTTAATGAGTTTGTTGCATATAAACAAAAGGAACATGCATATGTCTCAAAGACTAGGTGTTTCCACACTTCTGTCCGACTGTGTAACAGGAAACATTACATTACATTCGAGTACATTTAAGATATCAAAGCTTCAAATGTGATTCATAGGATATGAAAGATAGGAGCTTCAAAGTAACAACTGATTGTACTTTGTCCCCATCTCCGTCCCCCTCCACCACCTCTTCCCTCCTCCCTCCTCTCCATTCGGTGTCTGGAATACTAAACCACAAAGTTAGCTTCCTACTGCAGGGAAATGTGATATGTATGTGGTGAAGGTGTTTCTGCACTATCCTGGCCTGGGCTTGGTTTGCTTCCGCTTGTGACGAAATGCATCTTAAGCAAAGCTGAAATGTCCACACATTATTAGTCACAGCTCCGTATTGTTTGAGGATATCACTCACCGGAAGGCTTTGCATATCAATCATTAAATAACGTGGCCAGAAGCTATACGCGTTCCAGCATTCCGCCCTACCTTGGGAGGTCACATGACGTCTTCAGGGGGAAAAAAAAACTCAGCATTGGAGAGCAGCCAGGTGCAGATTTGGGTGTTTTTATGGCATGCTGTACAAAAACTTTCAATTTTTCATAGTGACGGTACAAACAAACAGCAGTAAAGTGGCTTATCAGAATATAGATATGGAACTGGTCAGAAAGGAGTTTCCTAATTTCTTAAGCAGATGTTAGGGGGATAGTTACTCAGCGCAAGATGAAACCAGTTTTGCAGTGCTCGAGGCACACACACACACACACACACACACACACACACACACACACACACACACACACACACTCCCCTACCTATGGTAAAAACAAGACGAGTGTTTATGAACCAAATACATGTCAGAACTCCATAAACTAATCAGTCTCAGCTTATTGCATCTGCATAATAAGAAATATGAGATGTGTGCCAGTAATACAGTCATTAGGCCAAAAGTCACTGTCTTTACTCTCTTTCTCTATATCCCTCTCTCTCTCTCTCTCTCTGTTTCTTTTTCTCTCCTTGTCTCTCTCGCTCGTTTTCTCTCACTCCATTAAACCCTTCCTCCAACTGTTTACCTTAACGATTGATGGATCGCAGGGCTGGCAGTGGAATGCTGAAATGCCAGTACATTTTGTCACCGGAGCACCAACAAACTCAAGAACACTAAAGCTTGTATTTATATCCCTCCTTATTTGGGGCCTTCGGTGTAACGATTTCACTTTCTGAGGTTTAGATGCCACGAATATTTCCTTTAAACCCATAATCTTTCGGTAAATCTGGAAGTAACGCCTCTTTGCTTGCACCATTAAAAAAATTTGCTTTGCCAAGGAAATGTGAGAGTTAGAGAGTGTGTATATATACAGTATCTCTCAAAAGTGAGTGCACCCCTCACATTTCAGCAAACATTTTAGTATATCTGCTCAAGGGACAATACTATAGAAATGAAATGTGGAGACATTTTAGAGTGGTTAATGTGCAGCTTGTATATCAGTACAGATTTACTTAACATTCAGCCATTTTTCTCTAAATAGCAATAGGTCAACATGTCAAAACTGTGGCTAAAGTGTTAATATTTGGTGTGAGCACATTGTTATCCAGCACTGTCTTAATCCTACATCCTGCACAGTTTGTTGCTGGGATTTCCTTCCATTTAGACACATGGCACTTCTCCACCTTCTTCGTGAGGATCCCCACAGGAGCTCAATAGGGTTTAGGTCAGAAGACATACACGAAAGAAATCGTGTCTCTTTAATTTCTGCTGCTCCAGTAAAAAAAAACTCGTTTCGTCTATATGAGCATGAACCTCTTCAGCAATTTGAGCTACAGGAGCTCGTCTGTTGGATGGGACTTCACAGACAAGCCTTTACTCCCCACGTGCATGAATGACCCTGTCGCTGGTTCACCACTGTTCCTTCCTTCGAGCACCTTTGATAGATTCTGACCACTGCAGACCAGAAACATCTCACAGGAGCTGCAGTTTTGGAGATGCTCTGACCCAGATGTCTAGTCGTCCCAATTTGTCAAACTCGTTTAAATACTCACGCCCCTTTTTTCCTGCTTCTACCATCAACTTTGAGGACAAAATGTTCACTTGCTGCCTAATTATTAAATCCACCCACTAACAGGTGCCATAATGAAGAGATCATCAGTGTTCTTCACTTTACAATCTTATGAAGTTATGCCTGGAAGACAAGCCCAAAATTTAACGAATAATCCGACCAAACACTACACTTCCAGCTCAAGTAAATGTTGTTTGGAATTTAATTCATTAATAAGAAAGGTTTCTGATTAAGAAGCTTTTTTTCTCTGTACAGTTTTTTTCTTCATGGATTTATACGACGCTATTAATTAATTAAATACAACGACTCATAAAGAAAACAAAAGCCTTAAGTGCGAGTATATCGTAAAAATCGCCGCCTTTGATTGAAGCCGCTTCGAGTTTCGATGACCGGCCCGTGATATCCACCCTGCCTACAAATGGAATGCAGGAGAGTGGATCTTAAGAGAGCCATTACAGCCTGACACTCCCTCAGACTGCTGGCCATATCTTTCATAAGCGTTGCATGTAAGACTCGTTTTAAAGAACACGAATACACTCATAGACCCACCTGCAATGCCAGTCATGACTATATTTAATGAGCAGCTGCACAAACATCTCTGTCTTTGTTCATCCTGTTGGCTTTTTGTTTTTATAGCTTTATGATATAGGAAAAAGATCTTTATCTCATTTCCAGCTGGATCAGCTGCACGAACGCTTCATGACCACAGCTAACTGTTTTTTTCTTTTCTTTTCATGTCTGCTTTCATTATGGATTACAATCTTGATAAAGAATCTCGAATACGATTGGTCCAAAAGTTAATATTACATGACAGGTTTATATGCAGCACTTATTTAAAGCCGCTTGTAAGGCAAGTACGATCTTTGTAACTATGAATAGCGTATAATCCTCGATTTATGAAGACTTTATGGAAGGAGTCTCCAGTGTCAGTGCTTTGAACTTGTTGGAGGTACAGCTGTGAGATTCCCTACAGACAAAGGTCTACTTTGTAAACTGACACAGCATTTTTTTAAAAACATTTTCATAGAAAGAAAAAAAGAAGAAGCCAGTGAAGGGATATTTATAGTTGTTCTAATGTTAGATATAGCAGGAACTAGCTTTTTTTTAGAAGTTCCACAAAATCAATTGGCACTATTAATGGAAAATTTGACACCTCGAATTTTCAGGACAGATTTAGACATTTCATTTAGAGAAATCGTGTGTTTCATTTATTCTCAGCAACAATCATAGGTTTATGCGCATCATCAACCTCTAGGATTATGGTCAATAGTTTATAGACACCTAAACATTACATGCTCATGTGTCCTTGTTAAACTTTCCATCGATTCATTCCCTTTTTGTTTATCTGAATAAGCTTCATCCACTCTTCTGGAAGGCTCTGAACTCAATTATGGCGGTGTGCTTGTTGAAATTTGCGATCATTTATCTTCAGCATTAGTAAAATCAGACACTAATGACAGGATGGGTATGACAGCATTCCAGTTTATACAAAAGGTGTTCAGGGTTGAAGAGGTCAGGGTTCTGTGTAGGACATTCAAGTTCTTCCACTTCATGGAGCTCACATTGTATGCCTGACACTAAAATGCTGGAACAGGTTATACCTTTCTTAGTTCTAGTGAAGGGAAATTGAAAAGCTACAGTGTTTAAAAAACATTCTACAAGGTGGTATTATAAAGGTTCAAGGCTAGTATTTTAACATGCCAACAGATGGCAGCACAAGGCTGCACACACAGTCACAGGGAGCACCAATATTTATAAGACTCTCCTCACACTCCCTCTCTCCTCCGGAAACAACATGATCTCACTTCCACACCGACCCTACTATCCTACTGGGTCCTGCAGACATCGCCCTCTTCATGGAGATGAAGATGCAGCTCAAAGGTCGCAGTTTTGACACCGTTACAGAGATCCAGAATGTTCCACAGTAGGTGCTTGACACGCTTCGAAAAAATAAAGACTGCCCGGGAGTGGAGTTTGAAGGTGATATTGCGTGAAGATAGATACATTGGATTTTTAAACATAGATTTTGATACCACCTCATATACAATAGTATGCCTTCAATGGTTTAAAGGATGTGATGTCTGGGTGTCCACATATTTTTGCCGATATGGTATATCTTCTCTATTTGATTGAAGCCTGAAGTATTACCAGTGATGTAAAACAATAAAACGGGGTGAATATTTGAAAGGAATGTCAAAGAAGTGACATTATTGAGGCCTTCATGTGGCTGTTAATGATCAAGCTGTTCAAACAGGACGTTGCTTTTTTAAGAGTAAATAGTATATAGTACACCGTTTGGGCACTCCCATCTCCAATCCCACCCGAATACAACTATTAACACTTAACAGAGACCTTTCTGGAGTACTCATCCCAACCAAATAGTACCAAACAAAGCATGAAACAGGACTGTATTGCTAATGCAACTTGTTTGCATTGCAGTTTCATTATTAGAAACATCCCCAAGGCTTATCATTTGAATTCCATACGGACGCCTCATTCATCCCTTTTCTCCTGCTGTTTTAGGTGTTGCGCTGTTTACTTTGTCTTTGAACCCTGCTAAAAAGAACTGTACCTTGATCACAGTGGAGCATTGCTGCTGTTGTAGCCCTAAAGAATGTGTAGCTTTGTTGTACGTAAGCTCGGTCAACTATCAGTCAGAGGAGAAAGACTCAGCAAACAGCAGCGTACATGCTGAGACACAAAGCCTCGGTGCTCTGAGTCACGCTTACTCAGAGCATGCACAGGGAAATGACTCTATAATGACCCCCCTCTGCTCAGCATTTTACAAGCTTAAAGGGTCCAGGTGAGAAGTTACAACCAAATGTTTTTCATGTCATTGATGTGTGAGGCCATAAGTCACACTTGAATGTGCTGAGGAAACAGAGACTACCTGTTTTTATTACTGATCTAGCAGTCCGGTCTGGTTTTGACTGTGGCTAGACAATACCTAAAATCAGCACAATGTATGAGTCAGCAAATGTGTTTAGACAGACGTTTATTCATTTATCTGATAAATACAGTAGATAAAGGTGCGATTTCAGGAATGTAATTGTCTTTTAGAAATGTCTATCCGAATGTCCAATGGAGAATAAGGTTTCATCATTTGTTTATTTTTGAATCAAGACCAGAAATACAATATTGTACAATATTTTATCGTAGATATCAAGTTAGAATGAAGTGCAAATATTTTGTGTGAAACCGGGCAAATCCGCCACGGAGATGTTTGACATGATATACACTTGACATACGGCGATGCTGAGGTGTTAGCTGAGCGCTAAAACATGACTGGAAGATGCAGTTCAAAGGTCGCAGTCTCGACACCGCTGCCGAGATCCAGCGCAAATCGCAGAAGCTGCTTGGCATGTTTCAAAAAGAAGACTTCCAGGACACATTCCAGAAGTGGCAGGAACGCTGGGAACGCTGTATCGCTGTGCAAGAGGACTGTTTTAAAGGTGATAGTGTATAAACAAAGATAAATAAAGTATTTTCTTGTAAACAGAGCCAGTCTTGAAGCTTTCTGATACCACGTTGCATCCAAACAAACGAAGGGAATTTAAAGTACTTACTTTCATCAGAGTTTGTTTTGAAGTAATTATGGTGTTTTAAATGACGTAAATCATCAAGACACCAAACAGAACTTTTGCTTCCTATGTTTCCACACGGACGGTTTTAATTGTCGGATGTTTGCATCATGGCCGATTGCGGTGCTTGATTTAAATCTGGTGTAGTCAAATGTAGTGAATAAAAAAAAGTTGTTGTTAAGGTTTTTTTTTTGTTGTTTGTTTTTTTTTGTTGGTGTAAAGAAAGGACGTAAATAAATGTGTGTTGAAGTGAAGATTTATTTTTTGATTTTTATTTTTTATAAAAATGGTCAAACAGAAATGAGTGCTGATTTCCTTTTCTTAACAAAAACTTTTAGTTTATTACACACCTTCAAATTCTTTTTTCTTTCTTTTTAAGAACATAATGTTTCTTATTATTAAGCTTTGATCTTCAGCCTTTTCATTACCTCCTGGGCTTTCATTAGCTTTTCTAAGTGCTTCAAGAGGAACCCATCGATGACATCACTGGCCCTGACAAAAAAATCCCCTCTTGCATTCCTCGGAACTGAAGCAGCACTCCCACGTCGTCCTAGTTCCCTAATACCACCCGAAAGAAACAAAGGATCGTGCATAACAGAGGCCAGGATGAGACAGAGGTGAGGTGATCTTCAAGCCCACACACCTTGTGTACTGTACTATGGGATGTATCATATATTGAAAAAGAGTGGGTGAAATGAGTATAGAAGGCCACATGGACTATTCTCGTGGTGGCACATAATTACCGGACTTGAGGACACGGTGGACGCTTTTTCAACTCCTATGTTTTCTGTGCTCAGTGTCCGATTCCTCCAGGAAGAGATTGTTTGTAGCAGGCTGATTAGTGAAAGCTCTTCATCAGCTTGATGTTCACTAGGTCATGGGAGAGTCTTACCACAAAACCAGGCATGCACGCTCCCGGCTTAATCCTTCCAAACCACAGCATTCAGTCACAGGAGGAAATGGCAGCCAGGGGTGGAGGCTTGGTGAATTTGATGTTTTTTTTTTTTTTAAGAAAATGAGTCAAGAGCAAGTCATTGTATCCTTTGTGCCAATATGCTGCGATGCAGCAAAACGAACGTTAGACAGGCTTGAGACACTGACCAAGAGTCTGCTTATGAGTTCCAATCTTTTCAATCTTTTCCTGAATTCACATTACTGGCATGTGTAGAAGCGCTCCTGTTTGTTTTTGCAGGAGCATGGATTCTAATCCAGTCCTGGTGAGTGGAGGGTAGGGGTAACTTTGGTCCCAGCCACGTTTCATATTTCTCTCTTTTGCTTTGCACTCTCTTTATCTCTCATGTCTCCTCTACTCATATCTGACATGCACTCAGGCTTCTGGAGGGTGTAAATAGCACGGTGAGAATTTCATAACGTGATAAAGATACACAAGCGTCCAGTCCGGCCTACGATGAAGTCATGGTGGAGGAATCCACTGGCAAGCACGTGTATGCCATCAGGAGCGAGGTGTCAAAGCTATTTATTCAGCTCCTGACAGTGGCGAGGAACGAGCATGTGGATCGAGACCAGAGAGGCTTCAGAGGGCCTGATGTAGACAGGTGTCCTCTTTTTTTAAAGTAGAGTACGATCTCACTGGAGATAACACGCATCGCAAATATGAGATTTTCAGACAACCTTTAAGCTCATGCTTAAAATCTGTAACTCAGAATCTACATTGGCGCTATGTAGCGTCATGCAATAAGCTGGGATGGTTGATTTACTATAACAGCACAAGTCTTTTATTGATCTTTATCCAGGGTTTCCATTTGCCTTAAAAAGACTTAAAGCTCAAAGCGCACAAACAGCGCTTTTAACAAGGTTATTGTAGTATCAAAACAAAACCAAAGCTATAAAAGAAAATCACCACCAACAACAAACAACAACAACAACAAAATCCTGTAAACAATTCACTACTGAATCTGAGCAAAAGTGGAAATGTTTAGTCTAGAATTAATTAATTCTTACTAATCGGTTAGCCTGAGTTTTCACTTGAACTGGTGCGTGTATACCAGGCCAAAGTACCACGTGTCCAAAGTGTTCTCTACATGTTCCTTAGGGTTCTCCAGTTTTTTCCCTCCACTTAAAAAAAAATGGTAGGTGAGGGGCTTTTTACTTGTCACATATAAATTACAGAATACACAGTGAAATTCTTATCCTAGCAATGCTAGGAAGCTGGGGTCGGCCATGACACAGCGCCCCTGGAGCACAGAGGGTTAAGGGCCTTGCTCAAGGGCCCCAAGAGTGGCCCCAAAGCCCCAATACTAGGGCTTGAACTCCCAACCTTCTGATCAATAACCAAGAGTCTTAAATACTGGGCTACTAGATTGATTTAATATGATGACGTGTAAGTGTGTGTGCACCAACCAGGTATAACATTATGACATTATAACGTTATGAGTGGTGAAGTGAAGAACACTGATGAACATTTTCTTCATCATGGCTCCTGTTAGTGGGTGGATTTATTTATTAGGCAGCAAGTGAACATTTTGTCATTAAAGTTGATGTAAGAAGCAGGAAAAATGGGCGTAAGGATTTGAGTGAGCTCTTGTGGGATGTTTCTGGTCTGCAGTGGTCAGTATCTATCAAAAGTGCTCCAAGGAAGGAACAGTGTGAACCGGCGACAGGGTCGTGGGTAGCCGAGGATCATCGATGGACGTGTGATGATGCTCGAATGGTCAGGAGTGTTTCGGCAGCAAAAGGGGGAACAACACTATACCAGGCAGGTGGTCATAATGTTGAATGATATATCACTAAGGTGGTGTCAGTATAAGAACATTATGCAAAGAGTCGCAGTGTTAGAATTGACAGAGTTGAATTAATTGAGATTAGATCCCAGAACCATGCCACTGTTGGGCCCCTGAGAAAGGCCCTTCACCTTTTTATATAAATCGGTTCATTGTAAGTCGGTGTACATAAATGCTGCCAAATGCTGTAAATATAAATCTTCTTTTCACCTCATGATGTTCTTCGTCTTGGCTACTTTCTAAAATACAATCCTATGAAAGACCTTATTGCCCGTATCTTCGAGCATTCTGTGTTGTAAATCTTTATTTACTGCTCGTGTCGGCACCTCGTTAATCATTCGGCGCAGAGAAGCACACACACACACCCAGACGCGCAGATACTACACCTCAGCCCACTGTCTCAAATCAGCGTCATCCAAATCCGATGATGCACACAAAAACGTCCTATAGGTTTCTCACACAGACGTACACGTACGTCTTACACCTTTCATGCTAAGACACGCACAGTGCTGGATCAAAGAGCGTAAGGATAAAGTGCTGATGAGATGTTCAACTGTGTGTAGCGTGGAGTGGAAATGCTCCATTGTTGAATGTGGAAAAGGAAACACCTTGCGCAGGGACAAACAACTAGCGTCACCACAGGGCTTTCAGGAAGGCAGGTTCTTACGGGCACACATTAAAACTTACTCAACTGAGTCATCTTGAGCAACCCAAAGGCTACAGTTAGCGGGATTGCAGGGGAGGCGGTCCCACCTCAAGTGTCTTTACAACTTCCTTTGATGAAATATTTTCAATGGCTTACTGTGCACCAGAAGGAGTTCGACAGATGTGAATAAGACATTACACACTACCGGATTGGGAGAAAAACTTAAACAAGAATTAATGAGCCAAAAACCCACATGTTACCTCCGAATACTTACATCTTTAAACCCAGATGTGTGTGTATATGTGTGTGTTTGTGTGTGTGTGTGTGTGTGTGTGTGTGTGGGTGGGTAAAGATGTATATGGCAATATGCTGTAGGAGTAAACTCACAAAGACTGTTGGCCATATGGCTAATCGGTGCACACATACAACCCACAGAATGTGGTGAAGCAAAAAAAATAAGAAAACAGGATGTAAAATAGAAAACCATGTGGCTCTGACTGGAATTAAGTCCAGAGGTGAACTTTTTGGGCAAGACTGGTGATATAGACGTAAGACGACATTACTAAAAAACAACAGCTCAGACAATATTACATTTATTTTTTTACTAATTTAAAAAATGATTCCCATTCACTAAATGCTTTGTTATTGTCAGGGTCCCGGTAGATCCTGAATGGGTTGCCAGTTTATCGCATTGTATCATTCAGATATTTACACTGTAGATCATGCAGATCTGATGCCCAGGAACGGTCTCAGACAATGGCCGTTCTGATATCAGGTCCCAAACTAGATTAGATTCTGTAACAAATGACATTAATGTTGAATCCTGGGGTGACTGTGGCAAGAAAAAAAATCCATTAGATGTTATGAGACAGAAACCTCAGAGGAACCAGACTCAAAAGGGGAACCCATCCTCATCTGGATGATATCAAGGGTGTGATTATAAATCTAAGAACCACCATGAGTGCTGCTGCTGCTGTTCATGATATTACCAAGCACAAGTTGATAATGTGATGTGATCAGATGTTCTGGAGCACAAGGTTATGATATGTGATGTGTGTTATGTGAAGGACTTGCTAAAAAGATACGTCTTTAATTTGCACTTAAACTGGGAGAGTGTGTCTGAGTCACAAACACTGTCAGGAAGTTTAGCTATTTCAAAGTTTAAGAGCTAAATGTAAGAATGTTCTACCACCTTTAGTGGATTTTGCTATTCTAGAAATACTAGAAGTCCGGAGTTTTGAGATCTCAAGAGCGTGAGGGATTGTAGCGTGTTAGAAGACTAGAGAGATACATGGGCGATAAACCATTTAGGGCTTTGTAGGTAAGTAGCAGTAGTTTGTAGTCGATTCGAATCTTAACAGGTAGCCAGTGTAGGGATGAGAAGATTGGGGTTGATGAATGAAGCAGGACATCCACCTAGTAATGCATTACAATAGTCCAGTCTGAAGGTCACGAATGCATAGACGAACTTCTCTGCATCAGCTATAGACACGTTTCTTAGCAATATTTCTAAGGTGGAAGGCCGTTTTAGTAATTTGGGTGACAAGACAAGTCAAAAATAACTCCCAGGTCTTTTACTGTTGAACTATTATTTACAGTACATCTGGGTTAAACAATCAGTTCATCATAAAAGTGCTCCATAGGGTTGAGGTCAGAGCTCTGTAGCAGGCCACTCAAGATGTTCCACTCCAAACCATTTATTTATGGAGTACAGACCCAAAACCTGTTCCAGCGTTGTGTATTGGACATTCTACTGGACAGTTATGTGCCCCTAACCTTGTGGTAACAGTTTGGGAAAGAACCACATATGTCCCATAGAGTGTCCCCTGGAGTGTATTGTTCATAGTGTGAATAGTGCTAGTGTTAAATTCCTGGAAAAAGTTCTTGGAATACGCCCTTGTGGAACGCTGGTGTGCCCGTCCTCCTCCCTCCATTACTGAAGGATTAACACATGCCCAAGCATGGTCGAATAACAGGTTAAAAGGAGTGGAAACAATCTCTCTGGCGTGTGGGCGTGACACAGCTGAACAGCATGGTACCAAAACCATTACCAGATTCAGTAGCCAGGTCATCATGGAGGCCTCTTCAGATGCTCTTTCATCCTACCTTTTCATCTCGTAATTTTCCTCGCTATGTACAGGCTAAGAAGTGGTTTAATGAAGCAGAACATGAAATTGGTCGCCTTATTGCTAACACATTTAGCTTTTGATAGCGATCTGGAATGTCAGAACCGATCTGCACAGATTTTTACTTCGGCTCGCCGTCACTCGTATGTTTTCGTTCAGTGACGTAACCCGAATAAATCAAGACCAGCGCGTCTTCAGAACTTCCCGTAAACTAATTAGACCTTATGGGGCGCATGTGCGGATTCTGGAAGTGTGTGTATGGAAAAGGAAGAGAAAGCCACGGTGTCAGGATACAGGTGCACTCTGAATGATAGAGAAGTGAAAAAGCAGCGGGCAGGATACACAAATATTATTCTTCTCATATCAAAGCTGAGGGTGGGTGGGTTTGGGTTGTGGGGAGTATATTCATGTTATTATTTCTCGTTTTTTTTATACACTGGGAAATGCTGCTCAGCTGCTTACATGTGGAAGTGAGTCAGTGAACGTGTCTGATCCGAAAAAGAGTTTTGGATCATTTGCCCTGGAAGCTGATTCGGTTCCTCTTCCGATTCGTAGTGTTTCAGCAATACTATGATGAGTCACCATTGCACTTTTTATATAATAAATAACAAAACATTTTGAATAAATGAGGTCCTTTCTGAAATGACAATGAGCTCATTTTCATAATGACCAACCAGTGATCACAGGTTACTCATGTTAATGATCACGTGACCACACATTGTGTCATATAAATGGCATAAGATTTGTTGTAACTTATTTACACAGAAATACTGTCGAAACATTGGTATTTAATTTTTAAGAATCATTTGTACATAGTATAATGCAGTTTTTTAAAGCATATAAGTTGTACATACACTCTTAGACACTTAATTCCATTGTATTACGGTATTATAATCATTTTATTATATATATTGTTGTATAATATATTATATAATACAAGTATTATTAAATAAAAGTATTATGTCTTACAAGGTATCTGACTATCCTCTTTATTTTTCACTTTCTGTATCATCTTCTGCTTGGTGGTCCGGTCTCTAAGGATTTCCAGTAGCGTTCCATGTTAGTTTTTAACACCCTATTTGAAAAAAAAAGTTTGTGGACACCTGACTATAAGATTGGTATTTGCTATTTGAACACACTTACTCTTATAATAACCTCCACTCTTCTGGAAAGGTGGTCCACCAAAGTTTTTGAGTGTGCATGTGGAAATTCAACTACAAGAATGAGGTGAGGTGAGGAGGCTTGGAGTGCAGTCAGAGTTCACATTTATCCCAAAAGTGTTCAATAGGGGTTTAGAGCTCTATAGCTGGAGATCTTTCACTCCAAATTCCCATGTACAGCAGATTTTCGTGGAGCTACACAAGGGCATTGTAATGTTGGAACAGGTTCAGGGTCTGAGGTCAAGTGAAGAGAAAAATGTAATGCCACCACGTCTAAATTGTGTACTACCAACTATTTGGAGAAGAATCCCAACTAGCTGGAAAAGACAGAAGTCCTAATGCTCATGTCCATATAGTGTAGTTAGATATCTAACTATATTGCTAGAACTGTATGAATTAATCAATCGCTTACCAGATGATCATGTACTTTTGTTTGAGCACCCGACACTGATCATCATCAAAGAACCTTAGAGAAGATTATTATACAGTACACAATTGAGAAACCAATAGGAAGAAATAGAAGTTTGGAAAGTCAGGTTTAGTTTTTTATCAGGCTTTTTATTCACATTTTTCTTTTTTTTTTCTTTTTTAACACTGAAAGCTTCCTGGTTGAAGAAAACTGATGGGAAACTGTATGCTGTTTCAAGAAACTCTGATGTATATATATATATATATAAACCACATTTCAAACACATGAGCAGTAAAATCAGAGCATCTAAAGTTTTGGTACAAATAAATATTTAAATAAATAAATTAACACTAGGGTCTCATAAACAAATGTAAATACATAAATAGACATTTTTACAGGTAAAAACAGGTCATTTCAGAGCCACGTCGCTTAATCATCAGTCCATGTCTGAACCCACAGTACGCAAATATTTGCGTCCGAAGCATTCCTCATGTCTCAGTCCTTCTTTTTCGCACTGCAGCTCGGCGGGGCCAAGCACCGAGTTCCTGCTGAACATCCGGACAAGTCCTCATCGCAGAGATTTAAGCTGGACCTCTTGTCACGACTCCGTGATCTCTTTCTCTACCCATCCATCTCTCATTCTCTTTCTGTCCACTCTTCTTCCCTTCTCCCTCTCTCTTTCTCTCTTGGCTTTCATCTTGTCTAGTTTATTTTGAGGTAGAATTTCACGGTCTTCACAGTCACCCTGAAATAAAACAGACACCCAGGAGATCCAATGTCACACACGGGACTAAAAACACAACCTCAACGATGACCTCATGTAGGGATATTGTGTGCACATTTTTTGGATGTGTGTGTGTGTGTGTGTGTGTTTGTGTGTGTGTGTGTGTGTGTGTGTGTGTGTGTGTGTGTGTGTGAGAGAGAGAGCTTACCATAAGCTCCTGTGATTTAGCGATGTGTAGACGTGCCAAGTTTGACCTTCTCTTCGTTTTCTACTTCGTATGCGCCCCGTTTGTGAAACCTGTCAATCACAAAGAAATTGAGATGTCAGGTGTGCTGTTATACCGCACACGGGATGGGAAATCGCTGACGTGAGTGTAGGGGAGCCAAAAACAAACCTGAGCGCTAAGAGCAGGCCGATGATGGTCAGACAGAGTGAAGACAGAACGACAGCCACGACGGCGAGTGCAGTCGTCCGACTGTATCCTTCTTTGTTTGTTGATATGGGCAGCGAGAAAAAGTGGCACCTCTCACCCGTGTAATCTTTATTGCATCTAAAAGAAAAAACATGAAAAAAATCATTGTTATTTCAATCGAAACGTGTCGGAATCAGGACGTAAAAAGCGTTGCAATTCGACTTACATGCACGTGGGGCCGACTTTTCTCACATACTGGCAAGTTCCATGGATACAATAATCCTTAAATTTTCTCAGGCAAGGATTTCTTTTCTTTCCTTTGCCTTTTCCCTTTCCTTTCTTTTCTTCTTTTGCTCTCCTCTGGTTCGCTTCACCTTCTCGCCTCTCTGCGTTCAGCACCGTGGTTGGGTCTTTGGGTTTGCTTGAAAACGCGACTGCAGATGCACAAACACAAACACAATCAGATTGACGACTGGGTTTTTATTCGCCTAATAATAAACTTTAATAATCTAGAACAAATATTCATTTTTTTCCGACTTATGATTACTTCGAATTACCTTGAGGCATCTCAAAATCCCCTGAGAGATCGTAGTCATACTGCTCATCATCATCGTAGAAATAATCCTCTTCCTCGGGTCGATGGTCCTCTTGCTTCTTTTCCTCCGTGGGCCTTCTGTCGTTCTGATCCTCAGAGGTGCGGAGCAGGTGAATCACAGTCGTCTGTGCAGGCTTCTCTGACTCGTACCTGTCTATCGATGCTCCGCTCGCCAGAGTAACTAAAAAACATGGAAGAAACAACAACAACAGTAAGATATTTAAGATTTAATCGTATGCTGTTTATTCCACGTTCAATCTCAGAAACATGTCCCGGTTATGGATATGGAGGTTGGTTGAAGGCCAGCAGTGACATCAGTGTGCAGATTGGCCCCATTTGCCCAAACATGAGAAAAATGTCCAACTGATGTGAGAGTGAATTTAAAAACAAGCAATTCTTTCCCTTAAATAGGCCACACACTCGACACCCCTAGAGGGTGCTGGGGCAGATTTACCAAACTCCACATGCACAGACTCTGATCTAATGCATGAACACACAGGTCGAAAATAAATAGATCATGTTACATTACATAAAGATGATTCTTAAATGGGCTGCGGACCAACTGTGCTGCCCTCTAAGAAAAGAAAGACCCTTAGACATGCTGGGACGCAGGAAATAAAAATGTCCCGTTCTGGTGTTATAAGTGGAGCACTGGGGGTGGGGAGAAGGTTAGTGATCTTTTTTTAAAACATCACGTGTGTGCACAAGTTCCGAAGCACAAAGTGTGAAGTGTCGGGCGTGAAAGCGTGTGCGTTCCAGACAATCAGAAAGCCTGGAATTACTTACCGAGCACATGGGCGAGAACGGCCACCACGCACAGCTTCATAGTTTCCAACCAGGATATATATATAAAAAGAAGAGAAGAGACGAAGTAAAAAAAGGGGAAGGAAGAAAAAAAAATCCAAAGGATTGCTCAGGCTTGTTTTGAGTATTCCACAGAGTTCGGAGTGTAAATCCGTGGACGTCTGGCGGCCCGTGGCTGAGCTGCGACTGAGGAACGAGACAGAAATCAGTGCTGGTGGACAGGGAGCATTTTAAATAGCTGAAGGCGAAAGAAGCCACGCCTGCTCAACACACACACATACACACACACACACACACACACACACACTCTCTCTCCCTACCCTCCCACCTCTCTTTCTCTCTCTCTTTCCTTCCTGTCACAATTCATATTTTAACAACATGCCTACAGCCGTCTTCAGGAGAACCATGCACTGCATCTCTCACAGTTCTCTCAGAACCTCTTCAAGACAAATCCCTGCCTACAGAATCCTGCATCTCTGAAAGAACCTTTAATTATCAAAATGACTTTTCTAGGTTTATACAGTATGTATAATACGACCTTTAATAAAACTGAAGAGACAAATGTTTAACTATTCAAACAACCTGCTTTTAATGTTCTGGGAGGAACCTTAACCAACACGATGGGGTTCTTTTGGAATATACTAAACATTATCCAGCCATAGAGCTCAGTTTGTGTGTTCTGTGTATATCTACACTATATTGCAAAAAGTTTGCATAAACCTGGTCTCAAGTATGGTGTGCTTTAGTAATTTCCTCCACTCTTCTGGGAAGATGTTCTACTAGTCAAATCAAGTCAAGAAGCTTTTTATTGTCATTTCAACCATATAAAGCAGTACACAGTGAAATAAGATAACGTTTCCAGAAACCTGATGCTACACAAATCAACATAGAGCGACATCACACAACACAGAGCTGAGGACTAAAGTGTCCTCGCCACATAAAGCGCATCGTGTGCAACCTGGTGCAAACAGTGCAGACAAAAAAACAGTGCAGACAGACAACACAAGACAGTGTGGGACAGATACACAAAACACACATTATACAGAACAATGTGCAAAACAAAACTGTACAAAAGAGTGTATTTGTAAACATGAACACAATGTTTACGACTCACAGTCGTAAGTCAGCAGAGTGAACACCAGTGGGCTGAGTACACGGCCCTGAGGGTGCCCCAGTGATAAGTGTGGTGGTGCTGGAGATGCTGTTCCCGATCCAGACTGACTGAGGTCTCCCAGTCCAGGATACAGTTGCAGAGTTTGGTGTTCAGGCCCAGTAGGCTCAGCTTCTCAGTCAGGTGCTGAGGGATGATTGTGTTGAATGCTGAACTGAAGTCTATGAACAGCATTCGTACGTATGTGTCCTTAATGTCCAGTTCGGGGAAGAACCACATATGGCTGAAAATGTCCCAATACCTTTGTCCATATAGTGTATGTAACAGAGAGAAGCTTAAATTATCTTTAGATTTTGCGTAACAAATACACACAGAACACTGCATCATGAAGGGTTACAAATCCTTCTGCAGGACAGACAAAATATGATATAAAAATAATGATGTAAAGTTTTTGATTTCGCAGCCTTTAAGAGGAAGAACGAGAAATTCTGGTGGAAAGTATGTTTGTATCTTATTATAAATGGATGAAGAAAGTATGGCATGCTGTTCATTAATAAATAAATATATAAATAAAACAGACAATTTGCTGAAGGATAAGTGGAATAAAGCACTTCAGACTCGCTGAAACACACAAATGCAAAATATTAGTATGACCTACTATTCTAACACCTAACACCTTATAATTTATAAATAAATAGCTTTAGTGTACAAACGAAAGAGTCTAAACTTATCATACCAAACATTAATAATTATAATTGCGGTAATAAATAACGGTAATAAATAACAATTTATATAGTCAGTTGTTTTTTATGTGTGCTACCAAATGTGTTCGAAAGCAATAATAATATTAATAATAATAATAATAATAATAATAATAATAATAATAATAATAATAATAATAATAATAAGTAGAATAGTTATATAGTTCGATAAACAATATTGAATTGTGTGATACAATTTTTAACGCAGCCTAATGTTACCCCCTTGTGGTACAAAACTGTAACTACTACAACAACAACTCGAGCTTTTATTATTATTACATTATTAATATTAAAGCACCAAAAACTGTATATATAATAGCTGTAATATGTTACAAAATACAATATTTTATTACTATATGACTACATTAAAAACTATATAAAATTTATAAATATACAATCATCTAAACATTCATATTTTCTACTTCTGTGTGTGTGTGTGTGTGTGTGTGTGTGTGTGTGTGTGTGTGTGTGTGTGTGTGTGTGTGTGTGTTGTTAGTTGCAGAGTTTGGTGTTCAGGCCCAGTAGGCTCAGCTTCTCAGTCAGGTGCTGAGGGATGATTGTGTTGAATGCTGAACTGAAGTCTATGAACAGCATTCGTACGTATGTGTCCTTAATGTCCAGTTCGGGGAAGAACCACATATGGCTGAAAATGTCCCAATACCTTTGTCCATATAGTGTATGTAACAGAGAGAAGCTTAAATTATCTTTAGATTTTGCGTAACAAATACACACAGAACACTGCATCATGAAGGGTTACAAATCCTTCTGCAGGACAGACAAAATATGATATAAAAATAATGATGTAAAGTTTTTGATTTCGCAGCCTTTAAGAGGAAGAACGAGAAATTCTGGTGGAAAGTATGTTTGTATCTTATTATAAATGGATGAAGAAAGTATGGCATGCTGTTCATTAATAAATAAATATATAAATAAAACAGACAATTTGCTGAAGGATAAGTGGAATAAAGCACTTCAGACTCGCTGAAACACACAAATGCAAAATATTAGTATGACCTACTATTCTAACACCTAACACCTTATAATTAAATATAAATAAATAGCTTTAGTGTACAAACGAAAGAGTCTGAACTGATCATACCAAACATTAATAATTATAATAACGGTAATAAATAACGGTAATAAATAACAATTTATATAGTCAGTTGTTTTTTATGTGTGCTACCAAATGTGTTTGAAAGCAATGATAATAATAATAATAATAATAATAATAATGATAATAATAATAATAATAATTAGGTAGAATAGTTATATAGTTCGATAAACAATAATGAATTGTGTGTTACAATTTTTAACGCAGCCTAATGTTACCCCCTTGTGGTACAAAACTGTAACTACTACAACAACAACTCGAGCTTTTATTATTATTACATTATTAATATTAAAGCACCAAAAACTGTATATACAATAGCTGTAATATGTTACAAAATACATTATTTTATTACTATATGACTACATTAAAAACTATATAAAATCTATAAATATACAATCATCGAAACATTCATATTTTCTACTTCTGTGTGTGTGTGTGTGTGTGTGTGTGTGTGTGTGTGTGTGTGTGTGTGTGTGTGAGTGTGTGATGTTTGGTGGTGTGATATTGGTTGGATTGGGTGGCATGTTAGACTGGGGTTAGACTGGATGTTAGATTGGGTATTAGATTGGTGTTAGATTGGGTGTTAGGTTAGATTTTAGATTGGAGCTTAGATTCTGGGTTGAATTAGATGTGAAATTGGATGTTAGATTGGATGTCAGGTTGGATGCTAGATTGGGGTTTAGATTGGGTGTTAGATTGGGGGTTAGGTTGGATTTTAGATTGAATGTGAGATTGTGGTTTAGATTGGGTGTTGGGTTGGATGTTACATTGGAGTTTAGATTTGATGTAAAATTGGGTGTTGTATTGGGGTTTAGATTGGAGTTAGATTGAATGTTAGATCAGAGTTATTTTGGGTGTTAGATTGGGTGTTCAATTGGTGTTAGATTGGGTGTTAGATTGGGGGTTAGGTTGGATTTTAGATTGGGGGTTAGATTGGATGTTAAATTTTATTTTAGATTGGATGTCGGGTTGGATGTTAGATTGGGTGTTGGATTGGATGTTACATTGGAGTTTAGATTTGATGTAAAATTGGGGTTGGATTTGATGTTAGATTGGATGTTAAACTTGATGTTATATTGGATATTACATCAGATGTTAGATTTGATACACTGGATGTGACATTAGGTGCATTGATCATTTATATATAATCAATAAATGAGTAATTCTTTTTCTGCTCTCAATTTTTGACATTTTGTACATACAATGTTGTAGAAAAGTTCATTTATTTCAGTAATTCAAGTCAAATTGTAAAACTTGTGTATCAGATAAACTCAGTGCACACAGACTGAAGTAGTTTTAGTCTTTGGTTCTTTTAATTGTGGTGATTTTGGCTCACAAAAACCCAATTCACAATCTCAAAGAATGAAAATACTTCATAAGACTAATCAAAAACACATTTGCATTGAGTTTATTTGATACACGAGTTTCACAATTTGAGTTGATTTACTGAAATAAATGACATTCTAATTTATTGAGATGCACCTGTGTGTGTGTGTGTGTGTGTGTGTGTGTGTGTGTGTGTGTGTGTGTGTGTGTTTATAATGTAGTATATAAAATGTGAAGTAAGTAAAATATGATGAATAAAATTATAAAATTGTGATTTAAAGGTAATTCGGATGATGGTCAATGACGTCACCCTTTTTGAGTTGCACGCGGACTTTCTTTTTGAAGGCGCTCGAGGCTGGAAGGAAACCGGTTCCAGCCAGTTTGCGGTGTGAGAGAAGCAGCAGGGATCAGGTTGAATATTAGTTTGCTTGAGCAGCGGATCGAGTCGGATTGTATCAGAGCGGGTTTATATCGAACATCTAACAATATGGAGAGGATAAAAGAGCGGATTAAAGCGGGCAGTGACAGAAACCGGCACATTAAACGGTATGGTGAGTTTCAGCACCAGAGGCCTTGTTTACTGAGCGTCGCTGGGAGTCATAACGGTGTGTTCACATTGGAGATCATTGCGGTGTGGTTGGGAGACATAACGGTGTGTTTACATTATTAGGAGTCATAGCAGCATCATTGTTAGTCATATTATTGTCTCGTTGTTGGGAGTCATGTCAGCATTTTATCATTAGGATTCATAAAAGCGTCTCTTCATCATCAGAAGTCGTTCATTTTGAACGAGTCTTTAAAGTGACTCAGAAGAACGAGTCGTCTTAAAGTGATTCGTTTATTTTTTTACTGAACGCACCTTAATAAGGAATCACAGAATCTCAGTAAAATATGTACAGGAAACAGAATTGAGTCGGTATTTTTCTCCCTCGATTCTTTAAGTCCGAGTCGTGCAGTTGTTTATATTAGTTTAAAATGAGATTTGTTCATTTTGATTCAAAGAACCGAGTCACTAAAATGAGCCGATTCTCCCATCGCTAGGAGTTATAGCCCATTTCATCGGCCACACGTTCATGTCTTTTAGTCCTTGGACGTTTCCGGTTAGATAACACGCACATTAAGATTTTCACGTGATGAATTCGATTTTAATACAAAGTTACGCCATGATACGATTGTCAGCATTGTCATGACCTGCACCCTCATGTTTATTTATGACTACACACAGGACTCTGTCGTCACAGATAGAACATTTTAAAGCTCTCTCCCCACACACACACACACACACACACTTCCACCACAACAAGGAATTAGAGCAACGTTGGCTACAGCATGGCACACGTTTTCTTTTGATTTAGAAAAATGTATTTTTATTGCAGAAATCACAACATTGCATACAAGAATATCTGTGAAAACTAAACCCATTTAGTGCATTTAATTGCCATATTACATCAAAATGCAAGTACAAATATATACATAAACAAATCATAAATACATTTCAGATTACTAATAAAAACAGTCACTTTTTTTTCAATTCCGAAACTGTTTCTCGTAAACATCTGCAGCGTTTCGGTGTTTTCCTGTCCAGTGCACACGAGATTAGCGGGTGGTGTGACAGTAATAATGGTCCGTGGGAAACGCAGTGCGACTGGAAATGCATTAGGAGCAGACATGTTCCTCATCGTTGGGACGTCAGTGGCGTTTTAAACATTTTAAAGCTGAACTGTCCACACGTTCTAACAACTGAGAAGCATTTCAGCTCCCTAAAAATACTGATTTTATTATCTGAAAATCGTTTGTTTTTCAGAAGTTGAAGATGTGTTTTTGTGGACTTTGACGACAGACTTTTAACATCAGCACCATTCACCTCTGTCTCATCGTCCAGATCTGCCTCAGCTAAGGTATTCGGTTCAGAATCCATTAATAATAATTATCTACAGCCTGGTTATTGTGATGAATTCATTTATATTTGTTTTGTTTCCCTCAAACAGGATCTCCTTTGGCCTGTACTTCACTACAACACATTCCACAAGTAAAGCCTTCATCATGGGTGGGAATGAAGGAGGAGGACGTGGAACAGATCTATGGAGCCTCATCGGGGTTCGTCCTACTGTCCAGAAATCCCCCACCGACCCTGGGGCAGAGTCCAACACCTCAGGTGAGAATTGTAGTGGTTGGGTTAATGTGTTTTGAAATTAATTTTGCTTAGGCCACACCCACTTCTGGTTGAGTAGCTACACAGATATTTCGAGCACGTCCCACAGAAAATATATTTGAAGGATTTCTACAGGGATATGATCGTAACCTGAACCATGATTTTAGAAAATCAGTCTAAACTGGTGTAAGGTCACATCAAGGTCATATATCTGAAATATTTCATACATTTTTCTCTTCCTCTGACCTTCAATCGTCTTTTCACCTGCAGGAGGTTTTAGTCTGCAGTCATACCTTGGGCTTCAGAAGTCCACCACTCTGGACAGCATCAAGACCCAAGGGAACCTCGGGGTTGAAAACCCGCCCGACTTAAAGTCCTCCAAACAGGAAGCGACCGGACCGGAGGGGAGAAAATTGTCTGTACACAAACTCAAACCTCGCGACATGAACGTCCTCACTCCGTCCGGCTTCTGACGTCGGCTCACACCTTCCTCCTTTTCTTTTTCTCTCTTCTCCACTCAGGTCGCTCACACATGTCCCACACACACATCTCACGCACACACACCGAATATGAACCAAGTCCTTCAGCCCAATGTTTGTGATGCTGATCCACGGTACCTCATCAGTGACGTTTCCATCTCAGTACAGTGTCACATGATGACGGGAAAAATCGTTTAAAATTAAATCTGCTCTCCCCCCCCTCCCCCGAATGTAATGCATTTTTATGGAGCTCCAGACCGAACCGGATTAAACAAGTAACCTGCTTTAACAGCATGAGGGACATCACCAGGAATCCATTTTTTGGAAATTCTGTTCAATCAGTGCCACTTTTATTTCCCAGAATGCACATCTGTATTTCTATCTATGCAGTTTAGGGTGGTCCTGGTTCGTTTTTTTGTTTGTTTGTTTTGTTTGTAAAAAAACACAACCCTGTTTGTGTACATAACTAAGAATCTCCAGCTCAGACAGGGAATACATACAAGCTCCAATCCCATCACAGAATTCCGAAGGTTTTTTTTCCCAGACACTCCTGAGATCCAAACTAAATCGCACACGGTCACGTTCTCTACAGTGACTCCACACGCCGCTTTTAGTTCTTCTGAAAGTGTTTGATTTCACTGTTGTATCATGATTAAATTTTCCCAGTAAATTTGATCTCTACCCAGGTTTTTTTTTTTCTTCTTTTCTTACTGGTGCACTATATCGACAAAAGTTTGTGGACACCCGACTATAAGATTTATATCAGCTTTTTTTTAAACATCCCATTCCACATTCAGGTGCCATTTGCGCTTATAATAACCTCCACTCTTCTGGGAAGATGTTCCACTAGATTTTGTGGAGGACTCATTCAGAGATAAGGGTGTTCGTAAAGTCAGATAGTGATGTAGGTGATGTAGGTGATGTGAGGAGGCCTGGGGTGCAGTCAGCTTTTTAATCCATACCAAAGGTGTTTAATAAGAGTTAAGGAGTTGGAGCTCTATAAGCAGGAGATCTTCCACTCCAACCCACGGAGAGCATGTAAGCTCTCATGAAGCTGGGTTCGTGCACAAGTCTTCACGTCTGATCAAAAGGTCATGAGTTCAAATCCCAGCATTTCCAGGCACCCACTGCTGCTTTCTTGAGCTAAAAGCAAATCGAACAGACATTCCATACAATCGTAAAGGTTTGGAACAGAAGCACAATCGGGTGTCCAAATACTTTTAGTCATATCGTGCATGTACTTCAGGACCAGATTAAATTTTTTTTTCCAAATCTTCATCTACATGACCAGAAAGTCCCAACACGTCATGGTCATGCAAGTCACTAACGATCAATAGATGTATAGATGGCCACGCCCACTCAAACAAGCACTTAATAAGACGAGATGTACGGATGTTCTTCAGCGAACACGCATACGTACGTCTGTTTACTCGACACGTTAATCTCGCACGAGAACACGTATATGCGCAAGACAACATTCAGCTCGTATGCAGGTCGATGGAGTTCTTTTTCGTTTTTTTTTTTTTTTCCAGACACGCCTCCGTAACGACGTCATCACACCGGCGCAGGAATCCCTCATCCTGTCGCTCGCTCATTAAACAGCTTTGGGTTTGTTAAAGAGTAGCGTAACGTCGAGGTGTTCGCGTCTCCTTCGTCTCTCTGTCCATAAGCAATAGCATTCTGCAGGATGTGTTCCAGTTTTATTGAAGTTCTACGCATGTAAAAAAAAAAAAAAACCTTGCCAGTTTTATTTATTTATTATTTTTTCTAGATGTTTCTGCACAATTGTTGGAGAAAATCCATTTTGTATTTCATATTTATATATATATTCATCACGCCTGTTGCTTTTTTTTAGTGATGGACTTGAAGTGTTTTTTTTATTAATTTAATATTATTACTAGCAAAATGCTGTTTTTTCCGCATTCCAGTTTAGACACTTACATGCACAAAAGTGTGGAAACACCAGGGTTTTTATGGTTTTTTTTAGAAACGCATTAATATTCCTTTAGTCTTCATGCAACAAACTCGGTCATGTAACAATTCAAAGATGGACTTCGAACAAAACAAATCCATAAATTTACAAAAAGATGATTTTAATTGACGAATCCACATTTAGCCTGAAAATCTGCTTTACACACTTTTTGTGGACATTTTTTTTCTTTCTCAGACAAACAGAAATGGAGCAAAATGGAATTGCATGGTGGGGATGGAAGTATCACATGATCACCATGTTGCTTCAGGATTCCTTTCACCATTTAACCTCCATGTTTATAATTAGGTAGCAGGTTTTCCTGTCGTAGCCACATGTATTTCATGCTAAACTCACTGCTGAGGTTCCTAAAGGTGGCAGATTATTGAGAACACTTTGTGCATCACAGAGTTTGTTGCATGCTAAACCCATAAGACCAGGTGTTTCCACACTTCTGACATTTCACTCATTTTATCTGTAAGATTTATCTGCCATGCAGCTGTTCAGTTCGAGTCTGATGCCTTAAATAAAATTTGAATTTTGAGTAAAGTTACAGATGCCTGATTTTTTTATTTATTATAAATCTCACAGGTTTTTTTTATCATATTTGTGCTTTGCGACTCCCAGGGTTCCAGCGTGATCAGATGCTGATATATCAGTGGTGTTTGAGCTCCTGATTTCCTCGTCGCCTCGTGCCGTCTTCAGACTTTTAAACAACAAAAGGACACCGTTTTCCTCGGCTGCGAATGTGTTTTTTTAAAGTTACATATTGCTGCTTTAATCTGTTTATTCATTGCACTTGCTAAAATCTTTCATGCTTTTATAAAAAGATGACTGTTTTTTCTAAGTGTTGAATTTTCATTTTCAGAGTTACATACTGCACCTTTAATCAGCTAATGGCTGAAGGTTTTTATGGTTTAGCTCAGCAGCAGGAGAATGCTATTTACCCTCTACCTTAAAGGTGAAAAAAGAGTAATACACTGCAGCTTTCCACGACCTCATGACTTGTTTTAATACACGAATGAGCAGCAAATGCAGAAGAGTTTCTTCCTGTTCTTGCTTTAAAGTGAGATTTCATTTTTAACAGAAGCATCTGACCTACTGCAGCTTTAATCAGTACATTTTAATTGAATCCTTCATGTCTTTTAATAACTGAATGATATTTTAGAATGGTTCAGCAGCGGTTCATTTGTATACAGTGTTTCCCTCTTCTGACTTAATGATGCTTAGTATTTATTCTAAGTTGTGTACTGCAGCTTTAATCTGGTAATTAATTGCTGCATGTCTCGTTAGACAGCAGTGTGGAATTTCCTGGACAACACACTAAAGCACAGAGTCGAGTTAAGTGAAAATAGTTTATTTATATGAAATATATAAGCATTTCTATGTTAAAAACGTATGTATATATATATATATATATATGACATTTTGAAATAATTCATTTAGTCTATAAAACATCTGTAAATTTTTTTTTATCAAACTATATTTATTATATATAAAACAAACCAAAAACATGAACTTGCACTTCATGTTCAGTTGGCATGCAGATGTTGAAAAAGCTTTTTTTCCTGTAAATGGGGAAAACAGCAGTAACTGTTTCAGAGTGAGAAAATTACAATATTGATGGAAGCTGAAAATAAAACTCAGCTGAAAAGCTGCTCCAGAACTCATTAAACAGCTTCGTATACATTACCAACCATGAAGTTGTGATGCTTAAAATGGTAAAACACGGTGTACAAAATCTTTTCTTTCTATAGCTGTAAGTGTGTGCGTTTATATAAATATTAAAAAATATATATATTTGTCGGAAAATGGCAGAAAAGCAAAATCCCTTTCTAAAAAATTATTTTTAGGCCCAGAAAAGATGAATTTGTTTCATATGAAGTGAAAAAAACAAACAAACTTGCAAACAATCGTCCATTTCACAAGTCCACTACAAAACTGCCTTCATAACTTGTTCGGCAAAATAAACTTAAACGTATGTTTCTGTAAATGAACCTGTTTCGAGTAAAAGTTTATAACAATCAAATACATCTGTAAAATTTTGTCCAATAAAAACCTCAAAACCACATTCCTCTCTGTAGCCTTGTAAGATTGTAAAACTGTAGGGATGCATCGATACTGACACTTGTGTAGACTTTTTACCAGGTATAATTCGGTTCTCACTTACATACAAACACTACGATGTGATCGTGACATAAACCTGAATGTTGAAAAATGTCTAATTATTATGGCGATGTTGTGATTGCCGTAATCGTGAACTCGAATCGTGTCAACGACGGAAACATTTGTGACCTTGATAGCAAAAATTTTAATAACAACCAACCATGCTAACGGTTTTGTTCAGTGTAAATAAACAAAATAAATGTAAAGAAAATTCCCGCACTACGTCGTGATCGCCAGCGCCGTATCATGAGCACAGGAAGGACCTGAAGTTAGCGCGTGTTGACTAGCGAACGACCCGACGATATTGAATTGACGATTCGTGAAGGAAAACCAAGCAAACCTTTAGCTAGATGAAAAATATAATGATGCTAGTGAGTCAAAAATAAAGGTTTTCCCAGTACGTTGTACTCACTGCTACTGATTGATGGAAGGTCGTTAAATCGCACCTGTCGGCGGAAAGTCGGTCCATGTAGCTACTCTTGTAGGTAGCTAGGGCGCTTGATTGCAAATAAACTCCCAAGCCTACACAAACGGCGTTATTATAAAACACTTAGCGAAATAAAATAAAGTAACATCCTCAACAAAATCTCACGTGTCATCTTATGAGTATATCGATGCATCCCTAGTAAGTATACCATAATATACCAAAAAGATAAATTAATCAATTTATATTGATACAGAAACTACATGAAAATGAAAACACAGATCGCCGCTTTATCGTAATGCGCAAAATCCCGACAATACGATAAGCTGGTTAACAAAATATAATACAAACTAGTAGTAGTGTACATGTAATAAGAATAACAATCCGAATATAAAAATACAGTAACACGCTAACGTTCCTTAATTACAAAACAAACAAACAAACAAACAAAAAGAACCGCGCGAGCGACCAGGTCATCTGGATGAATATTATCCCAAAATGTTTTTCAAAATAAAAGCATATGATCAACTCAAGCAAATCAAAAGAACTGGTACTCAAAGTTAGATATCAATAAACTCTTTGAGATTCCGTATCAGACGCTCTCGATCCATCAGCTAGTAAAGAGCTAGCGTCTAAACATCCTCGCTGGATGGAAAATCCGTCACGGGATCCGCTACATTCCCACGTGCCCTCCAGAGCAAAAACAACTCCTCCAGGCTTCAGTTCATCACGAAGACGCTCCTGTGTTGAGCCACCGATCGTTTTCCCTCCTCCCACCACGTGCCTCAAGGCTGCGACAGACGCTTGCGCTTTATTCTCTGCATCGTTCCCTCGTCCTTCAAAAAACAGAATGGAGAACGTTCCCGAATCGGGCGCTGACCACGGTAAGTTCACGGTGCACACTCTCATGCAGTGGAGGAAACAAAATCATTCTTTGCTCCTCCAATTTGTCCGATGCGGGTTAAAAGACAGCCTATACAAACTCCAAGTCCAGTCCAGAGAATGTCATTTGAAAAATATACAGTTTATATCTATCTATCTATTTATATAGTATGTAATTCTTTGGCTGATGAACAATCACCGAAGTCTTTTATTACAAAGAAAAGAATCAGGGGTTGTTTTGATGTGGGAATATGTACAGATATCCGATTACGCTTCGTGTTAGTCATCACTGCAAAAAAAATACAAATAAAATGCGAGTATTAGATATTAGAGATATTATACAGCAGTTCATTTATCAAAAAAAAAAGATAAATGAAACCATGCAAAAAATTCAACACCATTAATTATTTTTCCTCATTTGTTCGTAAGATCACAGATCAGTGGTGGACAGAAACCAAGTACATGTGATTTTTTACTGTTTGGTTCCTTTTTATTCATGAGGATAAAAACTGCTCGAACACGTGGCGAGTCACCAATCAGAATCTTTTGAATCAGGATCTCTTAAAGTTGCTGGTGTGTTACAATGGCACGATCATGATCTTTTGATCTCATGATCTTTTGATCTCATGATCTTTTGATCTCATGATTTTTTGAATCTTGTACTTCTTTTAAAGTTTTTGAACTTCAAGTTCGAACAGAAGGCAGAACTTTTAGAGAGAAATAAATGATGGAAGAAAGGTTTTGGATTCAGGATCATTTTAATAGAAATCAATCAATCAGTCATGAAATTAATTCTATTAATAGATCAGTGTGCTGAGAGTCAAATTCGAGTCTTTTCGCATAAATTGAGTTGATTAAGTAAAGAGTCCTGTGAATAAAATGACAATAGGAGCATTATAGTTATAATAAATCATAATACTTTGGATACTTAAGTACATCTGAAGGCAAAAACATTTGTACTTTTACTCAAGTGAAAGTTTAAAGGGGTCTTTGACTTTTACTGGAGTCACATTTTACTGAGTGAACCTCTACTTTTATACAGAGTCTGTTAAATGTGTGGAAACATCTAACTATTTATCATTTTCGAGACACATTCACGTTCCTTTACTTTATTTGTAACATACTCAGTGGAAGGTAGAAACACTATCCAATTCTCTCCACTGACTGGAAGAAAGTTAGGACAGATGAGTGCAATTTTTACGTTTGTCTATAATAGAAGAAATAAAATAGGACAGAGAAAAGGGGAGAAGACGTTAGCAGACTCCCTCGCCCCAACAGTCAAACATGGAGGTGGAAGCTTAATAGTTTGGGGTTGTTTTGTAGCCAGAAAGGTTGGAGTCTTATTCCGGAAAGTAAAGGGGATCCTGATCCAACATGGCAACCATTCCATACTTCAACTCACGCCATGTAATTCTGTCTAGACTGTGGCTCATAGGAATCGAAGCAAAAAGTAATCTGGAGTGATATCTATCATTCTTCCCAGTCACTGCACCTAAATCCCATCTAAATGCTCTGGGATGAACTGGATCACAAGAAAGAAATCTATAACTAGTGAGGAACATCTTTGATAGATTTTCCAAAAAGTACGCCAAAGTGTTCCAGCTGAATGTTTGGAGAAACGAACTGTGAGTGTGTAAAGCTGTTCTTCATGCTAAGGGAGGATTTTTCAATAAAAATAAAGTTTCTGTACATTTATATATTTCTCTGGTGTTCCTCGACATTACCGAGTTTTTGTGCATTGAAACAAAAAGGAACATGCAAGTGTCTCTAAAAAATCATAAAAGACTCCACACTATTAATACTGTAAACAGCCAATCAGATTGCAGCCTGCATGATTCTGACACACACACACCATTCAGATTTTTGACCTTGTGTACTGACCTTGTGCCAGCAGCCTGGGATTGGAAGTCCATCTGAACCCTGATGATGACAAACACACAGCTGAATAAATATTACAGTAAATATCTTGAAGGAAACCCATGCTGGTTAATATCACACACAACCAAATGCAACCATAATTAGGTGAGTACTTATATACAAAATATGGGTTTGAATCATAATGAGGAAAAAAGGAAACGAGAGGAAATGCAGTGAAGGTGAAATAGAAGAGAGGAGATTTGGAGTAAATGCTGCCAGATGTGATGCATGTTTCAGGTTCTCTATAGCTCGGAGTACTGCGGGGAACCTGGGGAACATCCTAGAGTGATTTTATAATAAAAAATTCCTTGTATTGCCAGAAGTTTATAATCTCCTCCACTCTTCTGGAAGATGGTCCACTAGATTTTGTGGCGATTTATGCTAATTCGGACACAAGGGTCATATTAAACTCAGGAACTGATGTAGGTAAAGTGAGGAGGCCTGTGGTGCAGTCAAAGTTTACATTCATCCAAAAAGTGTTCATTAGGATTGGAGCTCTTTAGCTTGAGATCGTCCACTCCAACTCATATAAAGCGTATGTTTTTGGAACTCGCTTTGTGCACAGGGAAACATGGAACAGGTTCGGATCTGCTAGTTAAACTGAAGGAAAATTTTTATGCTACTGCATCCAAAGGTATCCTGTACAATTGTTTGCCTTCAGCTTCAGAACAGTTTGAGAAAGAACCACATATGGCTGGGAAAGTCAGGTGCCCCAAGACCTTTCTCCATATAGTGTGTATATCCTGTGCAAATTTTATACTATACTTTTAATTAATAATAAAAAAAGTGCTTCTGCATCTAAAGTCATTCTGTGGAACAGTTTGCAGGAAGAAGAACGTATGTCTGGAAAAGGCAGGTGTCCAAATACTTTTGACCACAGCGCACATCATTCAAGAACTACATGATATTCAGAAAAGACTGAGGGTGAATGTTGCATCTCGCATCTGGCCCTATAAATAGGTGTGTTTTTATTTCCACGTGACATTAAACGTAAAACGCTGGTTCCTGCATGCTCATGGTGTCACACTCCAGACAGTGGTACAGTACCAGCCGGCAGGGAGCTCCGGCGTCCACCTGCCCGTTTTCTCCTGCCTGACCTTTACATCCTGCAGAACCCTGTCAGCAAACACACACACACACACACACACATACCCAAGATAAAGAGCAGAATAGAAAGTATAGAGCAGCAGGGAACAGCAGAAGGAAAAGTGTGTATGAAGAAGCTACACATTAAATCCTGATACACTCCCAGGTTGTTAAGAGGAAGCGAGCTCATCACGCACCACAGGACAGGGCTGATCTAACCCGGGCGGCCCCTGCTCTCCTTTCTGCCCCTTCAGCCCTCTCTTCCCTACAGAACCACGATCGCCCTGAAACAGGAAACAAACGATCACAAACACTTTCCTGATTATTTGCACAGAACACAAGGGGGGTACAAACTTTCGCACTTGACTGTAAGTGAGTCACAGTTTACCTTTTCTCCTTTAGGCCCTGTGTCTCCTTTATCCCCTGTAAGCCCAGGAAATCCCTGAACACATTGCACACACACACACACACACACACACACACACACACACACACACACACACACACACACACACACACACACACACACACACACACACATGAGAGTCAGACATTTACAGTTCAGGAGTTTTAGAGTTCACTTTTATCAGACACTTACGTCTAATCCAGGTTCTCCTTGTTTCCCCTGTAAGGACACAGATCACATTATCAATCAGTATCTCAGTATCAATTTTCTAAACATCTGATATCTCTGATTTTAATCGTTTTTTAACCAGATCATACTTTTTCTCCTTTAGATCCCGGAAGGCCAACCAACCCTGTCTGACCCATGGGTCCCTGTGGGCCCAGAGCTCCCTGAAAAACATTAGGATTTGCTGTGATATTTCTTGACACGTTTTGATCCGCGTTGAGATGTTTGTGCTATAGGACGCGTTCTTACCGGGTTTCCTGGAACACCACTGTCTCCTTTCTCTCCTTTAATACTCTCTCCTAGATCACCCTGAAAGACCAATCAATCATTAATCATCAGTAGTCATTAAATTAACCATTTATTCATTTATTTATTTACCTAACCTTGAATGAAAGTATGTAGACACACCTGACTATAGCATATCGATTTAGATTTATAGCATTTAGCAGACGCCCTTATTCAGAATTACACCTGAGCAGTTTGGGGGTTAAGGGCCTTGCTCAAGGGCCCAGCAGTGGCAGCTTTGGATGTGAACTTGAGAACTTCTGATCCAAAGTCTAGTGTTTTCACCACTGAGCTACCACCACCCCATAATAATAGAATGTGCTGCTTTATGAACATCCCTTACCATTATTTAATCCCTATTTGCTGTTATAACACTACATTCAGACAATTTATTAGTAAATTCAGCTACTGATATATGTGAGGTGAGGAAGCCTGGGATGATGATGTTGGCCTTCCAATTCATGTTCAATAGGATCGAGGTCAGAGTTCTACAGCAGGAGATCTTTTACTCCAACCCATGAAAAGCATTTTTTCATAAGGCTGTGTTTGTGGACGGTCATGCTGGAACAGGTTTGGGTCTCCTAGATCACGTGAAGGAAAAATGTCATGCTTCATCCAAAGACATCTTCAAGTTTGTGGTAACAATTTAGGAGAAGAACCACATATGGCTGGAAAAGTCGAGTGTCCTAATACTTGTCCATATAGTGTCTTAATCCCCTCACCTCACCCCACCCTTCTTCTTTCTTTCCAACACATGAACAACAAGTTTTCTTTTTAATATAAAGGATATTTACAAAAGGTCACAATTAACACTTATTTTAAGTGATTATTATATGATTATGGTGTTAAACTATTTAGTTTTTACATAGAAATAAATCATGAATCTTACCTTCGGACCAGGAACACCAGGATGACCCTGAGAAAAGGTCACATTCCCGATTGAACATTTAATTTGTAAAAGCAATAATATCTACATTTTAATCAATACAATACAGGCAATAAGTACATGCACCTTAGTCCTATCGAACTGCATGTTTTTCAAGAGGCATGGCAAAGTATTTCATTATTACAGTAACTTAATTATATTATATTATATTATATTATATTATATTATAT
>MU551577.1:8026666-8054496 GCA_024362625.1 Silurus asotus
ATTATTATTTATATTATTATTATTATTATTATTATTATTAATTATTATTATTATTATTTATATTATTATTATTATTATTATTATTATTATTATTACATCTTAAATTTACTGCCATCATAAAGAAAGACAGAGAAAGTCACATGAACTGACCATAAATCCCGGAGGTCCTCGTGGTCCTGGAGGTCCGGGTGGTCCCGGCTGAGAAATCATCTGAACCTGGAGGTAAAAAAAAAGCAGGATTTTGAACACATCTAACATAATCTATAATACTAACGAAAAAACTTCTAATAAACTTCTCCACTCACCAGGTTGTCCTCCAGTCTGCTGTCTCCTTTCTCTCCTTTCTGTCCATCGATTCCCTACCACACACACACACACACACACACACACACACACACACACAGTTATAATAAGGTGATATGAACAAAATCATAACACAATGCAAAGTAAATTACATACAGCAGGACCAGAGAGTCCCATCTCTCCCTTCTCTCCTCTCTCTCCACGGGTTCCTGGTTCTCCAGCATCTCCTTTCTCCCCCTGAACACAACCAGCGGTGATTGGTTAATACTTTTTAACAATTAGTTCACACAAATCTCTTCCTGATCATATCAGTTCCTTACGAGGCGGATTTCTGGTCTTTTCTTTATTGCAACACAAATCCGAATGAAAATTTTGTCCTAAATTGTAAACATCTAAAAGCAATGATTAAACCACATTCCATAACCGAAACTGTCGTTTCTATAGTAACATTAATATACAAACATTAATTTCTAGAAGAAGTTTAAAATATAACTATAAATGGACAAAAAGTATGTGTATGATTTAAATGGTATCAATCTGTAGAAGTGCTCACCTTCTCTCCATCCACTCCAGCTGGTCCAGGTAAACCCAGCTCTCCCTGTGTCAACACACACACACACACACACACACACACACACACACACACACACACACACACACACACACACGATACATGATATAGCCACACAGCTAACACACACTTTATCACTGCACCTGTACTTTACTGGATCACTAAATGATCAGATACATTTCACTCACCTTTGTCCCGTCATTTCCTGGTGGTCCTTGAGGTCCAGGAGGTCCAGGAGGACCCGGAGGTCCCTGTGACAAAAAGACGACTGAAGTTAACAAATGTTTTGTCATTTGTAATAATTTTATAAAGGTCCTACATTCCAGTGTAGAGACAAATGAAACCCTTGAAGAGTCTATATAGAACCCTAAATTAGGAGGAGACCTCCATATACACCGATCAAACATAACCTTATAGCCACTGATCAGACATTAGATTATGACCACCTGCTTATTATTGTGTTGTTCCCCCTTTTGCTGCCAATACAGTTCTGACCCATCGAGCATTAACAGCATGAACTTCTTCACCAGTTTGAGCTACAGGAGCTCGTCTGTTGGATCGGACCACACGGACCAGCCTTCGCTCCTCACGTGCATCAATAATCCTCTTCCCCCACGACCCTGTCACCGGATCACCACTGTTCCTTCCTTGGAGCACTTTTGTTAGATTCTGACCACTGCAGACCAGAAACATCTTACAAAAGCTGCAGTTTTGGAGATGCTCTGACCCAGACGTCTAGACGTCACAATTTGTCAAACTCGCTCAAATCCTTAAGCTCGGCCATTTTTCCTGCTTCTAAAATCAACTTCGAGGACAAAATGTTCACCTGCTGCCTAATAAATAAATCCACCCACTAAAAGGTGCCATGATGAAGAGATAATCAGAGTTATTCACTTCACTGAAACATTCAAGAACCATTTTTGAAGAGATTATCGAGTACCAAGAGTTATAAACAATTAAAAATTATTCTAATTACATAAAACACACACACACACACACACATGCACTTCTTATTGGAAAATGGTTCTTCACGGGTTCTTTAAATCTACATGGTGACAAGCATAAAGCTTCTTTCTTTCTAATTACTGAGGTGTTGAAGCAATAAAACACTTCAGAAAGAAGTCTTGCTTTTTACAGTGTAAAAATTCCATATAAACAATTTTCCTGTGGTTCTACTTCTCCAGCTTCCCCCTGACTATTCTAATGCTGATTAGTTTTTATCTAATAAGACTACACCTGGATAAGAATAGCTATTAAACATTACATATGATAGATATTATATCGCTAATAAACACGAGTGAAATGGTTTCCTTGAAAAATCCCAGCATGTTAGTAACCCAGAGCGCAGAGTCAGTCAAGATACAGCACCCCTGGAGCACAGAGGGTTAAGGGCCTCGCTCAAGGGCCCAAGAGAGGCATCTTAAGGATACCAGGACTTAAACCCCTGACCTTCTGATCAGTCACCCAGAGCCTTAACCACATACACATATATTTCTATATACATTTCCTCCAAACCCTTGAACACACAGATGGACTGAAAACTCACTGTATACGCATTGATTCACTCAGTTTCCCGTCCATCATACGCAGTCAAGGTTTTAAGGTCGTACATGCGAGTCACACAATCACAAACACCTCAATCCCCTCCCCCCTAAAGTCGATTAGAGAAGAAACACATTAAAGGTTGAGAAAAACCCATCAAGAAACCCATGCATTCACGAGGATTACCGAAACACTGATGGTGTGGATCGCCTGCCGGAGGAAACAGCAACAACGAAGCTTTTAACATTTTCCACCAATTTAAGAATTTCGTACATATTCTCTAAAGCAGCCCTAAAAAAATATATAATTTCTATTGAATGTGGACAAGCGTATCAGGACACCTGAATTTTCTATCCATATTTGGTTCTTCTCTAAAATGTTACCACGAAATTGAACACACAATTGTCTTTGGAATTTTCCCTTCGGTTGGACAAAGAGATCCAAACCTGTTCCAGCTGGTCCATGAAGATATGCTTTACATGGGTTGGAGTGGAAGATCTCATGATCTCAGATCTCCAACTCTATCAAATACCTTTGGTATTAATTGGAACACTGACTGAACCCCGAGGGCCAAAATCTGGTGGAACATCTACTCAGAAGAGTGGAGGTTATTATAACAGCAAATGAGGACTAAAAAAAATACAAATCGCATGATCAGGTGTCCAGAACTGTTTGTCCATACAGCGTAATGTTATCGTCTGTTACATATCTGCATAAAATGTTCTGTATTTCATTCATCATGTCGTACCTGAAAAGCGTCTAGCAGTTTGTCGTTGAAGGCGATGACGTCGCTTGAGCCTGATGCACCTTTCTCCCCTGTGAGACCCTAATCATCAAACATCACACATAACACGATTCAGTATAATAAAACCTCGCTAATATTGATATGTTGGAATTACGTGACTTTTATTTACAACAAATAATTACACGATAAATCCAACGATGTGAAATTTCCGAATCAGATTGGAGATCAAATTGTGGCGGTGATAATTGCCATGCGAATGAACCCTTTAGTAGCTTTTACTAGGACAAAATATCAGGACAGTGTGGGATTCTGTATGTAGAGTATCATGACTCTGTGTTCAGATGCTGGTGTACAGGGTGACAGATGATGGGTTTGAAATTTGGTCACGTGATCTGTTTTTTTGTCGCTCACCATTTCCCCTTGAGGTCCTGTTTCTCCGACTTCTCCTTTATCTCCCTGAAAGAAAAACGCAGCACATGAGACATAATGAAACATTCTGGATCAGAAAAAATAAATCTCAGCTTCTACATGAAGGTGAGGATAAAAGACATGAGCTTAAAGGATGTTGTGCTGAAGGAGTGGGGAAATCTTTGTGCACGCTTACTTTAAGGCCAGGGAGTCCGTCCATGCCTCGGTCACCTTTGGCTCCGGGTTCGCCGCGTTCTCCCTGAGAAAGGAAGTGAGATTTTACTATACACGAGCTCACTTGAATTATGTTGTCAGGATTAAAGATACAACATTTTTTCATGCTACTGCATTTAAAGACATCCTATACAATATAGAAAACCTGGAAAACCAGGAAAAGTCAGGTGTCCCAATACTTTTGTTGATTATTGTGTAGGTTCTCATAGAAGTGATGTGCATGTGATCAATCACTTTATGTCCTGCTGGATAACTGCTCCATCATGCTTTTATTAAGGAATAAAAAAAAAGTATAATTCAACTAACCTTTGACCCCGGGGGTCCCTGTAGGCCAGGGATGCCTGGTTGACCATCTTCACCCTGAGGGAAGACAAACGTCGATGCTTAGAGCTGATCTGCACAAAGAGCCTCGATATTTATATTCTTAACACAATTAACACACAAACAACTCAACATGATACTCGAATTTACTACATAGAGGGAAATAAATGTAGGAGTAGATGAAATGGTTAGGGTCAAGAAACACACACACACACACACACACACACACACACACTTGATCTCTTTCTAAACCTAAAAAGAGCAGGATCATCAGGAGTCTTACCGGATCACCTGCTAACCCTCTCGGTCCCTGTGAAAGAGAAAGAGATTGAGAGGAAGAAGTAGAGAAGGAGAGAGAGAGAGAGAGAGAGAGAGAGATAGAGAGAGAGAGAGAGAGAGAGAGGGAGGGATTTTTTGATAGCTGAAGATAAGTACATATATAATATAATACACAAAGGACAGATAACCAACCTGATGTCCATTGTTGCCAGGGGAACCCTAAAAGAAATAATAAGAGAGTGAGTGAGAGAAAGAGAGAGAGAGAGAGAGAGAGAGAGAGAGAGAGAGAGAGAGAGAGAAAGATGAATGAAGCTGATCGGAAATTGATGAAGCTAGTTTACGTAGCAATGTTACAGAAGATACTTAAGTATCCAGAATGAAGAGACAACGAGTTCTAGAAAGTATAAAAGGAGGTAAATTAATATACATTTTTTTACAGGAAATTAGTGTTACCTAAAAGGTGTTCATTTGGGCCGGGGTTTCACATCATGCAACGCAGGATCAGTGAGCGTTAAGAAGCTCTTCATCTTGAAGAGCATTATATCATATATATGTACATATCATAATTACCAATATTCATATATGTGCTATTAATATATTGTTATATTAATTTTTATATATTGATAGGCAGGTACAAAACGATTGGGATTTCAGAAACTTCGGTATGATTATATGCTAATAACAAAAATACAAAAAATCCAATGCCCACATCATGTTTAAATCTAAATACACATTTTTGCAGCAAAAAAACGTGTCTCTTTACTTTGGCATTACATTCCACGTTTTCAATAAGACGTGCTTCTCTAAAAGAAACCAGTGCGTGTAAAAATTGAAATTAATAAACAAACGTTGATGCTATTGTGCTGTAATTTCAACAGAGCATTACGTGAACACTAGGGGGCGACCTAACAAAGCCGTTCTCCACCTTCACCAAAACATCTGCGTGCAAGATGGATGGACAGAGGGCAAAGAGTCGCTTTCTCAATACACTTTACTCCTTCATCTATTTATTTGTCTATCTGTTCTGAGTACCAGCTGACGGGTTTGTAAATCTTTGTATTTTGCTCCTCGACCGTGAAAAACCACGACGCATATTTGTCCATGTGGAGTCCAGGATCTCACTTTCCCTTTGACCATGTTGAATAGGAGTTGTAAAGAATTTACACAACATATAAAATGTATTGTTTCTGGAGGCTTATACGAGAAAAGCGTATTTGTTTTTTTTATAACAAAACATCAGAAGATGTATAACGTTCATGCTTTCAACCTATCACATTAAAACATCGTAGTTAAAATCCAGCACAAGTGTGGCAGCTGCCGTAATCATAAAGAAAATTTAAATGATGACGATTTATAGATTTTATTGTGCGTGGCCATATTCCTATAGAAATATGAATGATCAAAGTTGCTTGTTTTTATGAATGCTGCCAGCACGTAAACCTTTTCATCAGATGCAGATGTCTATCGTTTCTTTATAAGGTTGTGAGCCAACAAAACTGCTGGTCTGAGCGCAATAAAGACTAAAGATAACCGCAGAATATTTTTACAGCAGTGCGTTCTTCTTCTGTCTTCATGTGCAGAAGTAAGTCTTTATACATTCAGCCAAAAAACTGTAACAAAGCTTTACCCAATGCAGATCAATACAAATGTTGATCTATTATCATTCTATTCATAAATCAGTCCCTATATGTTTATCCCGAATTAGCGAGCCAGGGAAAAAAAACTTCCTGAGATGGTATGAGGAAGAAACCTTAAGAACAGGGGTCCACAAACTTTTTTTTGTGAAGACCTCATCATTTTTCCTTTCTTCAATGTAACAGAAAATGTGCCAGAGTGACTACCAGTAATATTTTATGATGATTATGCTAGATTAGTTTATTAATTTGTTATGCACAGTAGAGAGAAATGAGCAATGCTTTTCAAGAGATATTTAGCCTTTTAAAAGAGTATTATTACTATCATAATGCTATTTTTTAAATCTAAACACTTACTTACGTATATGCATATTCTTGGTTAATGATTCTAACAAATAATCGTGTTAACTAGGGGTTGACCGATTAATCAACCGGTAGATTTTTATATAATAATAATAATAATAATAATGATAATAATAAAATAAAAAACTACTTAATCATGAAAATGTGCTAAAGAAAATAAATATGCATATATTCATCAATACAAATAATTCTATAATGAAATTACAAATAATTAATATAATATATCACTCTCTGTGCAGCTCGCAGTCTAGTGTGTAAAAACAAACAGCATGTGGTATCAGTGATTCGCCTCTAGAGGCCGCTCTCGTAATGACAGCGGAACAGGAGGCGGAAAAACTATCGGTTTGGATTTTTGCAGATAGCCGATAGTTTTAGCAATTAACTATCTGTGCCTCGACTTCTTTTTATAACTAATAGCAATTTTTGTTTAAAAATGAACCTTTATTATCCAAAAAAAAAAAAAAAAACAAAAATAATGTGAGAAAAAAATATATTTAAAATGTAATTTTCAACCTTTGGCTGCCCTTTGCTTTCTGAAAAGATGTGTGAACACAAAGAACAAAAACCATGAAACCACAGATGGCATTAATTTGCCATGTAGCAACCCTAACATATGAGATAAAGACAAAAAAAACCCCACAACAAATGCCAATGTTTCCTTACTTCATTTTCTTTACTAGTAAGAGTTACCAATCAAAGCAGGCAAATGACACTCTAATGGCATCTGTCTGCTTTGATCAATTGTGAACTGAAGCTCTTGAGCTGTATCTGCATGATTGTACAGATTGTGCTCACACCATACAATCATGAACTGAAGCTCCTGTGCTGCATCTGTATGTTCACTTTGGATATCAGAATGAAGAAGAAAGTGTGTCTCTGTGACTTCCAGAACATTATGGATATTATTTCCAGATGGTTTGGTTTGAGTATTTCCATAAACTGAGTAGTACCATAAACTGCTCTCTGATCTACTGCTGGGAATTTTTTTTACACACAACAGTCTCTAGAGATGACACAGAATGGTGCAAAAACTAAAAAACATCCTGTGAGTAGAAGATCTGAAACACCTTGCTGATGTGAGAGATCAGAAGAGATTCACCAGACTCGTCTAAGCGGACAGGAAGTCAAGAGTAACCAAACAGATATAATGTGAGTAAAACATATATTTAAAATTAAATTTTCAGCCTTTGGCTGCCCTTTGCTTTCTGAAAAGATGTGTGAACACAAAGAACAAAAACCATGAAACCACAGATGGCATTAATTTGCCATGTAGCAACCCTAACATATGAGATAAAGACAAAAAAAACCCCACAACAAATGCCAATGTTTCCTTACTCCATTTTCTTTACTAGTAAGAGTTACCAATTAAAGCAGGCAAATGACACTCTAATGGCATCTGTCTGCTTTGATCAATTGTGAACTGAAGCTCTTGAGCTGTATCTGCATGATTGTACAGATTGTGCTCACACCATACAATCATGAACTGAAGCTCCTGTGCTGCATCTGTATGTTCACTTTGGATATCAGAATGAAGAAGAAAGTGTGTCTCTGTGACTTCCAGAACAGTATGGATATTATTTCCAGATGGTTTGGTTTGAGTATTTCCATAAACTGAGTAGTACCATAAACTGCTCTCTGATCTACTGCTGGGAATTTTTTTTACACACAACAGTCTCTAGAGATGACACAGAATGGTGCAAAAACTAAAAAACATCCTGTGAGTAGAAGATCTGAAACACCTTGCTGATGTGAGAGATCAGAAGAGATTCACCAGACTCGTCTAAGCGGACAGGAAGTCAAGAGTAACCTGAACAATCAATCTTTACAAAAACACCATACATTGAGGTAGATGTGCAACAACAGTAAAGTGTATTTTGGGTGAATCCGTACCTATTTTAGTGTCAGATTACGGTTCTTAGCTGACAGGAGTGAAATTCAGAATTCTTGTACCACTTTAACCTTAAATCTTGAACATTTTGCCGGTTACTATAGACTGTAGTTACTGTTACTGTAAACAACAAAGCATTTCGATCCACAGAACTATCACTCGCATAATGTTTTTTGTTTTTACGCACCATTTTGTGTAAAAGTCTGTTGGATTTACTGCTACCACGTGATTGGCTGATTAGATAAGTGTACAGGTTTTCCTAATAAAGTGAATAATGAGTGTATATATTAAATCAAACAATTGGGCACAAACACAATTAAAATATCTCACTTGTTCTCCAGGAGGGCCCCGGGGTCCATCCTTCCCTGTGTTTCCAGGAGGACCTCTTGGCCCAGGGGGGCCAGGAGGACCTGGAGGACCTGGTGGACCGGCCTGGCCTTGGTCACCCTGAGGATAAAAATTTGTGGATAACATGAGCTTTGAAATAGTCTTTAAATCTCTCCCTTTGGATAAGATGCTAAAATATATAATAAAATACATAATATACATTTACATCAATCTGGGAATTTGCAGTTGTAAGAGTTACACACAACGGGCCTCATTTATCTTTTTCAAAGTTATAAACAAACAAACAAAAAACCCCGAATTGTTCCAGTTCACATTTTATTTCGTTCTCGTTTGTGTCAATCAATCAATCAGACTAGTAAAGTGTAATCAGAGCACAAACACATGCCACAGAATTCTCCACAAAACTCACAATTGAGCAGGTGAAGGTTAAGAGCTTTGCTCAAGAGCCCAACATTGACACCTGAAGTACTAATGTAAGGGTGCTCGCTAAACATGGCTACATTTTCCAATAAAGCAGCTCAGCAAATGTGGCGAATCAGCTGCCATAAACACACACACTTACTCTTGGCTGGTGTTGTCTTTAAGTGTAACTTTTTTTTTATTGCTTTGTTCCAGATCATTAATATGAATTGATTGTGTGCCAAAACGTTTATTAATAAATTCGAGTTTGAAATCGATCTGAATCCAAACAAATCAACATTAGGTTAATGTTAGTGAGACCCCTATGGGTACATTTACAATAATGATACAAATGTTTTCTTAAGCAAACTAGTTTTTCAAAAACATGACATTTCTAGATAAAAAAAAGCTCCATCACATGCATTACAAAATAATCTGTTTGTCTCCTTTCATACCTGAGGCCCAGTGTGTGAACACATTTCTATTTATCGCTGTTATAAACCGGAAAAAAAGATTGTGAGTGCATTCACTAAAGCCATGCTTGTAATTAATGTTAGATCGAAAGAACAGCGAAGTTTTGGATCAGTAAGCAAGCAGAGCATGCCTTCCACTCCCGCTACCTTCAGCATACGTCTCTGGAAAGTGGGCTGGTCGGCAGAGATGAAGCTGTGATCATAGCGAGGAAAAACCATCTGAACAGCCAGGACCATATTTAACCGATAGAAAGGTGGAGGAAGAAGAGAAAAGAAGAGCAGCAAAATCAGCTACAGAATAGACTGTGTTTTAAAGAGCGAGTGTAAAGTTGTAACAGAACGCCTGAGGAACGATGGGTGAGGTAAAGATGATCGGAAATCAGGTGGATCTCTAAGACAGAGTTAAGGAGAGCACGTGTATGCTCAAGGGACAAACCTTGATGGGAATCTGATTACTGTACAGGCCTGCATGAGTGGCCTGACCCTGGAGCAGAGACACGACGGATATCATCACAGTTACTAATACATTACAAGCCTGTGTAAGATTTTCTACCTCTTCATGAATTTGCATAAAATTGCTTTTAAAAATGTAATCATCTTGAACATATGGACTAAAAGATACATGGAAATCAGCTGTGTGGTCAGGAACTGCCTGCTGGGTAATTCCACTAAAACAATACAGCTAACTACTGTATATGCTAAAGCAATATATTAATTTATTTCACATTTATGAACTCAAAACAGGGAGGAAGGGGGCGGAGCTTACAAAACACTTTTTAGCATGGCTCTATGCAAATTTTATTGAAAGCAATAATCAATGTATTTATTTTTTTTTTCTGTGTAAAAATGTACTCCACAGTGATTGAATAATATGACCCTAATACATTTCTACCACTTTTACACCTCAGGGAAAGCTAAGATTCTAATTTTAATCACAAGAAATTAACACTTTGTGCTAATTTGTAATATTATTCATGTTTCAGGAAGTCAGCCTTCAATCAACGAGCGTTTTTTTTTTTTTTATGTACATTAAATTGCACACCTTTAACATTCTTAAAACATAATGTAATGTAAGATTTCCTGGTGTTGGTTTTATCCACAATTTTGTCAGAATGACAATTTTATTTCTAAATCTGGTTTAATAATCATTAGTAAAGTAAATCTTTGTCATAAATATATGACAATGTAATAATAAACTTACAGTAAATAAATCTTTCCTTAATCTAAAAATACACACATTATTCACACACATTATATATATAAAAATGTGATTATTGTTAGAAAATTAAAAAATAATATTTAAATGCATATTATTTATAATAAGATAGATCTGAACACTAAGATCTTACCCGTGGCCCAATCTCTCCTTGATCACCCTATAAAAGAAAAAAACAAAAAATTGAATGATTATCATCACTTCCATGTTCTCGCATCCTTGATAACACAGAAACATGGAGATAAAAGAAGGAGGTTTGTGCCACAAAACCTGGGAGACACTGATTAAGACCAAGCTCCTGTGGCTTTCCAGAGATAATCAACAGGAATATTCCAAGTTTGTTTTTTTGTTTATTGTCTTTTTTTTTATTTGTAATGTGGTCCAACATCCGGTGTTCTTGTGTCCGTGTGCACGCACAGCAGCACAGAGGAAGTGTGTCGCTTGCTGTTAGACAATTTGGAAAAACATGTGGTTGCTGTGAAGCACGAGAGACAATTACCTTTCGGCACGACAGTGTAAAACGTGAGGCCAGGTTTAGGATTGTGGCCTGATCTGTATAGCGAATGCTCACAGGAACGTTCAGAAGAATATCTCTAGGTACTTATAAGTTACATAAAAGACACTCTAACAATGTCTGCTTCACAATATTTCTGGAATGTTCCTTATGCAGTGTGTATCTGAAGTTTGGAAACACAGTCTTCCATGGCTTCAGGTAGTAACAGTAGGTTTTGGATGTAATGCATGTAGCTACATCACGTTCAATTTCTCAAGTTTCTGCTCATATTTGGAAAACATGCTATGTAATTATACTGTATATATGTAGGTTGAATGGTAAAAGAAATTCAAAACCAATATGGCTACCATTATTCAACACCATGTAAATCAAAGAATTAATTCAAAACATATATCCAAACTCTGTAAGTGTCAGAGAGCAAACAGTCGTATGGAGTGTTATCTATCGTGGAACGGCCTGCACATTAATCCTATTGAACTTCTCTGGAATTACCTGAATCGCAGGAAAGAAATACCCAACTAGTGCAAAGTGTGTGTAAAGCTGTTATTTGTGATAAGAAATGATTTTTTTTAAACAAATAGATAAATATATACTGCATATGTTTGGTCAAAGTAAAATCACATAAACATTCATACAGATTACGACATGTAATTAAATGCTTGGGACTGTCCAGCATGTAAAAAAGAAATATAAAAAATAAAACAAATAAAAATATAAAGTATAATAAGTATAAAGTAAAACTATGAAGTAAGAAAATCGGAATACGAAATGTATATGTGTATATAAATATTTATATTATATCCATACCCTTACCTAGTTTGTTGCATAGAAAACAAAAAAATTATGCATGTTGCTCCGAAAAACCTGGTGTTTTCTTACTTTTGACAGTGAATATACATTATGAACATTATATAAGGACTAATAACCATGTTATAGCAGTGCTGAAGAAATTCATTTTTCTTAATACCAAAATGTCCTACAGCCTTTTGGAACCATTTAGAAATTACAATGCAAAACTGAAACTGATCGGAGACGATGAGAAAAAGTTCTGTGCTCACTTACCTTATCTCCCTTTGGTCCAGCTGGCCCCTGAGGACACAAAAGGAGGAGAACATATGAGAGGATCTTGTATATATTATTATTTTATAATGAACTTAGAGTCAATATTAGGACAAGAATCATAAGGAAGGAATCATAATTGGAGTGAAAATCAGAAGAATCAGAATAGGAATGATGGACATGATCAGAACGAGAAGATGAATCAGAACTTGAATGAGCATGTAAATGAGAATAAGGGACAGAGTAAATAAACGTATTGGCACAGGAATAAAAACCAGAATGAGAAATAGAATTAACGTTAGAATTACTTTTAGAGCCAGAGTTTAGAGTCCGAATCAGCTTAGGAATACAAGTAAGAATGAGAAGAAGAATCAGAATGAGAACAATGAATTGGCAATGGAATCAGAATCCCAACCAAAGTCCAGAGTCAGAATTACATGTATGTGTATTTTGTTTAATGCCTCAGATGTTTGTGCTCAGACTTTTAAATTGCATTTTAGCAGTAGATTTTGTAATGTAGCAGCCTCTTAGCTCCAGGGTCCACAGTTTAATTCTGATCTCAGGTACATTGTGTGTTCAGATCCACATTTGTCTCATTTCTATGTGGGTTTTCTCTCCGTATTTTTGTGCTGGATCTCCGCAATGGTGTCAAAAACATGACCTTTGAGCTGCATCATCACCTTCCAGGGGAAGAGGGTAAAGTCCGCAGAAGCCAAGTCTGGTGAGCAGGGTTAGTGCGGAAATGAAATCCTGTGGATTGTTCTCAGACGATCATCATGCACGAGTTCCCCAAAGGTTTCGGAGTTTGATCTCATCATAAGACGATGTAAGACGATCATGAAGCTACACATGAGCGGAAGATGAGCTTGATGGACTTCCTGCAGTCGGGCGGTATACTATGATGCAATTCCAAACCTATAGCAAACATCACAGCCGATTTTTCTTTCTACAAAACCCAACAGGTTAAAATCTCTTCCAATGAAGCAAGAGATTAATAGTGTTTAGAGGAGCAGAAGTGGTTTATATTGTTTTACATATTTCTCTCATCAGAATTTAGGGTCAAGACAAGACTTTCTTTTTTTACTGTGTAATCCATTATTTCAGGTTGTGGTTAATTGGAAGAAAATAAAGATTTTACAGACTTACTATACACCTGATAAATAGGTGGGGAAGACAGACATGTTGTGTAGACAGACGTCTTCATAAGAGGATTAAAACCACAGTGGCTCATTTACGCAGTATGGGGTAACAGCTACCAGATGAGTGTAGAGACAAAATACTGTAAATTCACCTTCTAACTTTGACACAGGTCAAAATGAATTCAGCAATGGCATGCGATAATGTACAACTCACATCTCACAAAGGGGAAAGGCAAAAATAAATAACACAAAAAAACGTACCTGACTTCCTTTTTGCCCAGGAGGACCCTTTGGAGAAATACAAGATAACAGATAAGGAAGAAGAAAAGCAAATGTCGAGAATAAAATGCATTATTGCATTAATGTATTCTGTAGTTTAAACAAAACGATTGGAAAACCTGACCTTCCCAGTCCTATCTGGTTCTTCCCCCAACTCTTATTACAAATTTGGGGGCATACAATTGTATAAAATGGAAGCTTAAACTAGGAGACCCAAAGCCAGCTCTGTGTAGATACATGGGTTGGAGTGAAAGATCTCTAGCTTTAGAACTCCAACCCTATTGAACACCTTTGGAATGAAGGTAAACACTGACTGAACCTCAGGTCTCCTCATCTCGCCCACATCAGTACCTGACTTATAGCTGAATGAACACAAATCTCCACAAAAATCTAGAGGAACATCTTCCCAGAGTGGAGGTTTTAATAAAAGTTTATTTAAATTAATGAAACAATATCTAGGCTGATGTTTGTTTTGCTAGCAGGTTAGCTATAAGTAGTGAGTATTACAATACAATAAGTACACAGAAATTTAACATTTGTCTTTTAAAACATATATTTGTATACCTGGGTGCTATTCGGAAAGCAACTGGCTAGAAATAAGTGTTTTATTTGCTTTAACCACAACTGCAGCTATAATATAATATAAAAGGTGTAACTAGTATTCAGTTAGCATGCTTAGCATTTTTTCTGTCAAGGGTTTGCAGAATCAAATTTTGAAATTTTCTTAAAGGTGCAATAAATGAGACAAAGTCGAACCAAAGTCTTCTCTATAATTAAATTCAGCATCTGCTGTAATTCTCTCAAACCCCTGCGAAATCCTTCTCATTTAGAGACACTTCTACACCCTCGTACACAAGCACACATCTTCATGTTGTCACTTAAAGCTAAACACAGATACTCACGGGTTTACCGTCCATGCCGAGGGGCCCCTGTGTGCAGACAAGGCAGAAGAAGAGAAACGAGCGGTTAGACACTGCAGCTTCGCTAAAAGATGGGGCAATAAAGAACAAAGTGCAGATACAGCTGTAGGAGAAGATGCAGAATGATAAATCACAGATGCAATAGGAGATAAAGTACAGAAAAGGAAAGAGCGAGAGAGCAATCCAGAACGAATTAAATGTATTTAATTGATAACTGAGCAGCTATGGGGTTAAGGGCCTTGGTCAGGGGCCCAGGAGTGGCAGCTTGGTGTGGCTGGGATTTGAACTTATGCTGTTCTGATCCAAAGTCCAATGCCTTAACCCCTAAGCTACCACCTTGAATTTCATATGCCGTTAGAACTTTGTTGGAATCAAGGAGGAGACATGTGATGGCTAAAATCTGTGCTAGATAAAAGAATAGTGTACATTGGGAAGTATCTTCTCGCTGATTATAGGCATCATTTACATCATCACCTGAGCCTCATCACCAGCTCTTGACTTGATTAATCTCAGTTCACACAAAATGAAAATAATTTGTTACCTTACTTCTGTTCTTTTGGCTAAATATTTCGTCTTTCTAAATCTTTGTCTTTGTTGCTGTTCTCAGTGGCAGCAAATAAACATCACACCTCAAAACAAACTAATTACAGTCCTCCAGCCCCATAAAAATTTTTTATAGAGTAAGGAGTTATGAAGTAACCTAACCGAGTATATATTTTGTCCTAGAGTTTTAGTCCTGCGGATACCATGGCTATCTATGGCTTAGAAGTCCAGGAAAGCTTGATGAACAGTGCTCTATTGGTGGAAGGAGCATTATTTATCTCCTGTCAATCACTGTGACACTAGAAAGTCATGCAGAACAGGGCACCCCAAAGTTCAACACATGTGGGCAACATAATGTAGGGCTGTAGGTTACCACTGTCAAGTCAAAGGCAAGTCTAAGAGCAGGACTAGCTTTGATCGAGTCATGACTAAATGTTGAAGAGTCAAGGGCAAGGCAAGATCAAATGTTAAATGAGTCCAGGCCCAGTGAAGATCAAGTCTAAATCAAAGTAAGAACCAGTAAGTTCAAAATGAGACCAAAACATCTAATCTGTTTTAAAGCCAGGACTTTACTTCAAATATTTTGCTTCAATTATATCAAAAGGTTTCAAGACTAGCTCTGTTTACAAGACTTTATATACCTACGTTTACACACTATCACTTTCGATATATATTCCCCTTGAACAGCAATACGGCGTTCCCAGCGTTCCTACCACTTCTGGAATGTGTCCTGGAAATCTTCTTTTCAAAGCATGTTCCAACACTTTCTGTGATTCGCACTGGATCTCCGAAATGGTGTCAAAACTAAGACCTTTAAGTAGTTACTACTCATTTCAGCATCACCGTATGTAAAACGTATCTCATGTCAAAAGCCTCTGTGGCAGATTTGCCCAGTTTCACACGGAATTTCACGTTTTCTTTTTGTTCTATCTCGCTGTCCATGATGAAATCGCAGACGTGGTAACGCACGTGGTCAGAATAGCACCAGTTACACTGTTAGTCTCAAAACTTTTTGATACCACAAATTGTTCCAATACTTTTTTGTCAAATTTTCTGAATTTAAAAAGTATTTTTACAAACTCTTAGTCAAAATCAAGACCATACTATATGGAACCAAACCACTAGACCAATCCAAATCCAAATTCCAGTAAAGCCAGATTAAAGTTTAAGGTCTATTTTTCACTCCCATGCTCCAATACACTTTCACACTTCAGCTATACATACAAAATTCCACATCCCTTCAGAATAAAACTAGAATATATATATATATATTCTGCATCCATCTAACTCCCTTGGACAGGATCCCTCTGGAGAAGTACTTTAAAAGCTTTAAAAAGGAAGATTGTGGAGTGTCTGAAGAAACCTATCAGAGGTGTCCTTTGACCCGTGAGACCTGTAAATAGTTTATTTATATTCCATGGTCAGTTTTTAGTCCCTTGAGGCATGGCCTGTAGGAAACCAAGAACGGAAGTAAGAAAAGTGATACACCAGAATGACACCATAAACCCCATTTCATGGGTCAACTAGTTAGATGTGGGGTAAAAAGTGGTCTTGGTCCAAATTTGTGGTAAAGAAAGCCGTAAAGATGTTGTTATTACTACATACAAGAGAGGAAGAAAGAAATATCTTGCCATGCAGTTGCACAATATGATTCTTTTGGCTTTATTTGAACAAAACCCAAAGTCCCCCCAATAATGTCTACAGATCAGGAGTAGATTGGGAAGATGGAGTGGTTTGGTCTTGAATGTGGATGTGCAAATGTGGCTCAAGCATGTTTGTTTCGGTGTCAGGTCCATCTGGGAACATTTAAGTCGCCTGATTTCCCTGGTGGCTTTTCATGATGAGCATGCTTAGTGTTCACACTGGGGTCACGCCAGTTTTTCCCAAACATAGACAAATGAATCTGAAGCTCAGAATTGCAGATTGATTTATGATGCGTGACACAATGTGACCTGCTAAGGTAAGCTAAACAGGTGTGTATACTTATATGTGCTACTGGTGCAACAGTGTTAGTTTGACACTTATTTTTATACACTAATTTAGCTTAAAAATAAAACTAGATTTTTTTTTTTTTACTATTTGGAAAAATTCAACTTGGCATATTTTTAACCAGACGTCCCATGCCCATAAGTTTTGGTGGGGCAGGAGGACATTAAACAACACCACAGCTTGAAGGTAAACTGAGTCAAGAGCCTGCGAACATGCAAGAACATGCGAAGTATACTATAAGCTTCTATGTGGTGCATGTTTAAAAGCTAAAGAGAAAAGATCTAAACAATAACGACAAAACAGAACTCCATTAGTTGATCAAACTAAACATTTCGGACATAAAAGTGCCACATCTTCTACAAAGAAATTTCCCTTATCTATCTTTTTGATTTCAGTCCACATTTTATTTACACCAGACAGAATTTATAAGCACATGTTACAAAGGTGGAGATATGATGAAGCTAGCTAGAGGGGATTATATTTGCTTTAGACAACTTGCATTCAAGTGTATTTTTGATAAGAAATTGAGCTTAAAGAGGAAGCACAGAGCAGAGATGGTGGATTTTGCATTATCAAATCATCATCAAATATCGAATGTTTACAAATCCCAGTTTTTAAAACCAAAAATCTGAAAAAAAAAAACCTGTAGCCTTTGTCTACTTCACATTTTTAGCAATATTACCAGAGTTCTCCAATCCCAGTGATGGAGGTCCAGTGGTTTCCAGTGATTTAGAGTGAAATTCAGCTAAATAACTAATGATAATCTATCCAAAACAGCAAGTCAGAAGCATACAAAAAAAAAAAAAAACGTGAAACTGTAAAAATATGAAAAATCTGCTTTACACCCCTGATTGGTGATACCAATCAGAATCCAGTGGTGGAGATTTATGAAGTAAATGTAATTATTTGCTTCACTTAATTAGCTTTTTGGTGTATCTGTACTTTACTGAAGTCCATTTTGAGAGAATTTAACTTTTCTTTTTAACTCACTACATTTCAAAGTCAAATATTTAACTTTTTCGTCAACTGCATTTCCTGAAATCAGTCGCTCCTTTTAATTTATGGAGATAAAAACGTAACTTGTCAAACATGCAGCGATCCACCAATCAGGTTCGAGCGTGCGCTCTGTTTTAAACTTGTTTTGATTGCCGCTTGATGGTTTCTACTGATCACCAAAGTACAGTTCAGCATCAGTTCAAGAGCAAGCAGAGCATTTATAGAGGAATAAATGATGAAGAAACTCCAGACTCGAACTCAACACAACACACATGGATTGAAGTAGTTGAAAAGAAGATTTTGGGCTCATGATCATTTGAATAGAAATCAATCAGTGTTTGAGTCATTAATATCATTCTATTAATAGATCAGTGTGAGTCACATTCGAGTCTTTTCAAATCAAATTAATTAATTAATTAGAGTCTTGTTTAAAAATGATAATAGGAACATTATAGTTATAATAAATCATAGTACTTTGGATACTTAAGTAGATCTGAAGGCAAAAACTTTTGTACTTTTACTTTCATTTCTAATCCAGCTATGTTTGAACAAATTTTTTTACAAATGGAGTCATGACAAACCGCAAATCCAGCAACAAAGTATAGCTTTGTTTTTTTATACGGTATGACAGTCATGGGATACAATTATTTTGAACATTCCTGATTTCCACAGATATGACCCTGTCTACATCCCAGACCTTATTACCACTGAAAAAATTTCAGAAAAATAAATCTCTCCTGTCAAAAAAAAAAAAAACTCATTGTTTTCCCACACATGGTCAAAAGGGAGTATTAGTCTGACAACAAAACAGGGATCAAATTACTGAAAAACCTTATGAGGCAACTTAAGAAAGAAGAATAATTGCTCTTCTTTCCTCTGTCCTTTGGTGACCCTAAAATCTTGTCTTCTCCGTCGAAGATTACAAATTCAGTCCGGGGGACGGGTTTGAGACTCGAATAATACCAGCTGAAACTGGTCTCTGTGAAGGTTTTGGAATCACAGGATTGGAAAACCGATTACGGCGAGCGCACGACCCTGCCTCCAGCGTGTACTTCCACTCAGCCTCGCCAGTTCTAATCTTTTAATCTACACTACAGACAATGAAATGCTGATAGCCAGCAACTAACACAGATACTATTGACATCATGTCATCTGGAAATTGGGGATAAAGGTCTGGATCTCAAGGTCAGCATAAATCGACCAATCAAGCTCAAGTGTGTATTTCTTTCCAGTCAACCATAATATTAAGGTTGCTAGGAGTTTGTGGTAGTCTTAGGGTGTATTTAAATTTGATTTGTATAGTGATTTTAGCAAACAACAGTGCCAAAAAACACAGCTTCACTGAAAAATATAAATTTAGGAAATACAATATGAACATATCATGAAGTTATAAGCAAAACAGAGCAATTAGCATTACCGTAATGTAAAAACTTTGCATAATGTAGGGCTTTGAAACACCAAAATCGCAGAAAAAAAGTATGCGCTCTCACACCGAGACAAATGAACTCTGTGGAAGGCTGGCAAGATTAAGGCATCTAACACCGTGGGAGATGCATGGACTCTGGTGGAGTCCCAATGTATCATACGGAAATAACAATATTTAAAAAGCTAAATTTGTATCGTTATCGTTCATCGTAGGTCGCAAAAACTCCAGGACTACCTGTAATCTCTTTCTATAACTGTGTACTTTACTAAAACCAAAGGTGTAATTGTGTAACCAAGGATTTCCTGATTCTGATTGTGACAATTGCAGCCCAAAGTCATTATCATTGGTTCTAAGTGGTACCATCCACAGTAATCTCATGTATCTTTAGGCTGTCCATGTGGAGCCATTCTCAGCAGCATTGAGCTGTTTCTCAGTGATAAGAACTCCTTTTAGAAGTATGGCATAAGAAGGGATCAGTCAAAATCAATCCTTAACCATACACTGAGTGGATAGTTCAACGCTAGCATAGTGTAGAATCTTAGCTACACCACAGACACTTACAGTAGCAGTGCGTTCAGTAATCAGAGATCAAAATGGTCAGACTGAGTGATGTATTTCACTGTTGCCAGACAACCAGAAAGACGATCTGATCCCATCAGTAAATGTTACATTGGTCCGAGACACAGCAAAGGTGCTAGTTTTACAATCCTTCCATCATATTCGGTTTAGGACCGATTTTTACATCCTGACTTGCAATTGAAGTTGCAGCTGGTGCACCTGACCGCTGTTCTGCTGACACACGCCTGGAGAGTTCATGTCTCAGCACAAGACCTTTAACCACTCAAGTCCACCTGGTACATAAATCATGTCTGAAACATAAGCATAATTCCAACACACACTCCAGGCTCGGATATGTGAATACTGAAAGAAGATTTGAGCAGGTGTGTTCATATTCCAGGAAATATTTGCGAAGTCATTTCAGCTGAATGTGAACCAAAAAGAAGGAGCTGCAACCAGGAAAGTAGATTACAGTAGACTACTGTCTTTAAGGCCAGTGATACCCTTGATGCCATTAATGAGGCTAAAAGGTGACATCACTGACATTGTGTGTAAGTTAACAGACATTTGTAAACAAAATATTTCTCGAAAGTTACACTTTTTTCCACCACTCAGGTTTAAAACTTAAAATGGAGATCACATATTATATATTACAGCTACTAAAGAACCGATCGACATGTCAGATTAGACACACCCATGCTTTTAGACGTGCTATTCTCTGTTTTTTACTTCGCCATCTTGGAATAACATCACTGACTGTTTTTTGAAAGACTCTAGAATCTGACTCATTTGATGTCCAATCTACTGGGTTTTTTCCACTTGGAGATAAAAACGGTTTTATTACCGTTATTTGGAGATGAAAAAAGGTTTAGTCATGTGATACCCAATGTTGCCTGGTGCTCAGTTTCACTAGAAAACGTGATTGAATATTTATTGGTTTTCATAAATTTAGTTTCTGCTTTTTATTCCAAACTGTAGGTCTTTGGTGTGTAAACCAAAAATACAAACTGAAGCCAACTAAGGCACGGACTTCACAACTGCTTACTAAAAGTAAAAAAAAATAGCTGGAACATCAAAATATAAATAAATGTTCACCCTAATTAAAAAAAAAATAAATATCATATTTTATAAGCGTTCAATAGGAGTTGAGTGCAATTTATATAACAAAAGACATGCACATAACTTATAAACTGCCCCAGGATCTGCTATAAGACTGTAAGTGCCTGCAATAGATTGAAATAAATAAACAAAATGATCTTAAAATTCTGGGCTTCTTTGTATCCTGGAGCGGGATGTGGTGAGCCGAGAGCCGAATACTTCAAATTCTTTGATCAGTGCGGAAAGTAGAGCCAGAAACCTGAACTGATGGGAACCCAAACGAGCGTCCGTCCTTGTTCACGTCTCACATTTTTGACCAAAGGAACCTCAAAGCCGAGATCTCACCCGGTGTGGGTTTTTGTGGTGGGACGTCGGTTAAATGGGAGACAAAAACAATCCAAGCATCTGGATCTAATACCTGTGAAATCCCATCCTTTTCAATTCCACCTTCACGTCCCAAGGGGGCATTGTTTATTGCTTCATGTTACGCTCCAAATACATAAAAAAATCATTTGTGAAACATGACATTCTTTTTTTTTTCTACCAGTGAAATTTTCTCTTTGAGAGTTGGTACTGAAAAAAAAGTAAAAAAGAGGCCAGTAAATCAGCAAGGAAAAGCGTTTTCATGCCAGCGTCTCCTTTTGATGCTGAGTAGAAGGTGAAAAGGCTTTTGCATTGGTTTTTATGTGGAATATTTTTCATACCAGTCTCAGTATACAACATTTATATATGTACTTTGTGGTTTGGTATCGTGTTCCTTTTTTTTTTTAGATGACATAAAAGTCCAAATCAAGAACTTCAATGTCTTAAAACCTCTAGTGAATAAAAATTGTAAAACTTTCTCTTTGTTTTATTACCCAATAATCAGCCCCTGAAGGTGAACGTGCAATTTTTTATTATAACGTTAAAGAAAAACCCTTAAACATACACTAGATGTCCACCTGACTTTTCCAGCCATATGTGGTTCCTCCACAAACTGTTACCACAAAGATGAGGGCATTCAATTTCCCTTCACTTAAACTAGGAGATGCACAACGCCAGCTCCATGAAGATCTACTTTACATGGGTTCCTGCTGTACACCTTTGAGATGAATGTGAACGTTGACTGGGGTTCTCCTCACCTACATCAGTACCTGTCTTTACGAACACACCTGTGACTGAATGAGCACAAAATCTCCAACAAAATGTGGATCTTCCCAGTAGAGTGGAGGATCTTATCTTCTATCATGAATGAAAAATAGCACATCTTGATTGGTTTCAACTCTATTTTTAAGGTTGTACAACAAGCCCTAAAACTTCCTGTAGTGACTTAACAGGCATACTGAGGAAATAAAGTGACTAGAAACACTTAATTCATTCAGAAAAAAACAAGGAATGTTTCTGAAAAGCAGACGATTCCCGGAAAGAAGCGAGAAATTGCAAACGCATGGGCCACTATGCTTGGCTGAGAGATTTGAAAAAGATTTGTTTCCACACACATCTGCTGAATCTGCTCCACACGAGCGCAGGTTGGAACTGCTGCAAAGGAAAAAACTAATCAGTGTTTACGCTGTCTCCAAACTCTCTTGACTTTCAGCCTTAATTCGATCTTATTAAAAAGACAACTTACATCATTGGCTACAAATGATTGACATACTACATGGCAGTCTCATAAGACACGCCCACATTCGTTTTATTAAGCACTTTTTGCGCCGATATCAAGGAATACCGTTCCTGATTCTGAACTTTTGAGAAACCTGAGACTTTCTTATCCGGGGTTCATAATGTGTGACATTTTAATAGTCCTTAACGAATGTTTGCTTGTCAGACTGTACGATCGTGATCCCCGTGTCACACTGCAGGATCTCAGTCGTCATGTCAGACTGTACGACGGCCAAATATTCACACACACACACACACACACACACACACACACACACACACACACACACACACACACACACACACACAAACATTAGCTTTATCATTCTGATCTTTAGGGTTCTCTGAGATCTGGTCAGTTCTGCTCAGAGCCACTAGAGGGCGTCAGACCTACATTAGAGACGCGTTTCTCACACTGAGGTACAGAGCAACAGCTCACGATTCTAATTTACTGAACGTGAGGGACGCAGATTCTTAAATTTTCCTTATAAAAAAAATGTAATGGATTTGGAAAATCTCTAATTGGTTGGTTATTATTATTATTATTATTATTATTATTATTATTATTATTATGATCAGCAATAATAATAATTAATATGTAATAATCAATAATATTATTAAACGCCTTATGTATTAATTATTATTTACTTCCAAATTATTATTAGACAAAAGCTGGTTGATTGTGTTTTTCCTCTCCTTTCTTTCCTTTCCTTTTCTTTCATTTCATTTCTTTTCCTTATTTTTCCTTTCCTTTCCTTTTTTTTTTATTTCCTTTACGTTTTTTTCTTTTCTTTTTCTTACCTTCCCTTTCCTTTTGTATTACACCTTTCTTCCATTCTTTCTTTCTTTCTTTCTCCCCCCCTCCCTCTCCCTCTCTCCCTCTCTTCCTCCCTCCCTCTCTCCCATGCTCTAAGTAAATAAGCAGGTGAAGCTAATTTGCCGGATGGACAGATCAAAATGTTCGAGACAATTAAGAAAAAAAATGGAGACGAAAAAAGGTAGAAAACACAAGCAAAGTCAGAGGAGAAAAACGTGCGAAGCTGAAGGTCATTAACGACAGATTGCTGATGGGCAGAAACAGGAGAAAACAAAAATAACCATGGAGGGGAAGTGAAATGAAATTTACCGGGTATCCATCACGTCCAGTTTTCCCCTGCACAAATTCAGAAAACGGTCAAAATGTAGAAACGAAACGTGGAGGAATTTTTAAATAAAAATGTAAATAAACTAATAAATATACAAACAAATAAATAAAACAGCAAAAATAATGAGGTTCACAATAAACACTTTCTCTCTCCAAGTCTTATAAAACTCCCTGATCGACTCATGTTCCTCTTTAAAGTTCATATTTAATATAAATCGTGTTTGTTTTTTCTCTACAGTAAAAGTTTTTCATGCGCAATCAACTGACGCAGAAGTCAGATTTCGCCCTGAACCGTCTCTACTTAAAGAAAACGATGCAGCGGCGCTTTAGTCTTTCAGCCTGTTCAGCTCTTCTCTTACCACCTCAAACAACTCGGCTTCCAAACGTCAACGTTGATGTTTGTAGCGTTATGAAAATCATCCTGTAATGAGCCGTAACTCAATGTCACATAACTGCAGTGCATTCTGGGAATGATGTCATTCTTCGATTGGATTTTGTCGTTAATCTGATAAAAAAACATTGCTAGAAAGTGAGAAAATGAGATTTTTTATTTACTCATGTTCTCATTTATTTTCTTTTGTAGTAAAGCATTTGATTGCGGTCGAAACTGAAGCGACACTCTGAGGACAAAAATATTGGGACACAAATTTGGAGACACACAATTGTATAAGATCTCTTTAAATTCGATAGAATTACATCTTCATTTCTGAACTAAGAGACCAAAACCTGTTCCAGCATAACAGTATAATCAACACCTCCATGAAGATTTTCATGAGATTGGAGTGGAAGATCTCTGGTATAAAGCTCTGACTTTAACCCTATTAAACTCCTTTGTGATGAATGTGAACACTGAATGCAGCCCAGGCCTCCTCACCTCACCTCCATCACTAAAGTTTATTGTGGCTCCAAAATCTCAATCCCAGAAGATGTTCCATTAGATGAATGAAAAAATGATTCTAAGAGCGAATGGAGACTAAATGTGGAACAGGATGTTTATAAAGCACATACGAATGGTCAGGTGTCCACAAACTTTTGTCCATACAGAGTATCAAGTCGGAACACACAGATTAAAACCTGAACAGAAACACAAGAGCCGCACTTCTCACTTACCTTCTTCTACAACACACTACACACACCAACATGGAGAGAGCGACAGACAGGACTGAGGTACTTACTGGAGGTCCTGCAAGAAATCACAGAGACAGAAGATTTAAAACGTGAATAAATCAAAAACACGTGAAAGGCTAGTAATACTGAAGATGCACAGATTTGCTGTGAATTAACATTCAGTTTTGAATGAACCTCCTTAATTAGCAAAGTAGATAAAAGTCTGTAAAATATCCCTAAATGAACTAGCCAGATAACTTAATTTGAATTAGAAGTTAAATTAGCAGGTAAATGTTGAAATTAGCTAGCTTATCAGGGATTGAAAAGTAGCATGGAAAAGTAGCTTGCTAATTAAGTTTTTGTAAAGTAGCATGGAAAGGTATTTGGCTCAATTAGTTAGCTAGTTAGAAATCTGCAAATTAGCATGTGTTAAATAGCTAGCTAGTTTAAAATATAAATTAGCATGTGTAAAATAGCTAGCTAGTTTAAAATATAAATTAGCATGTGTAAAATAGCTAGCTAGTTTAAAATATAAATTAGCATGTGTAAAATAGCTAGCTAGTTTAAAATATAAATTGGCATGTGTAAAATAGCTAGCTAGTTTAAAATATAAATTAGCATGTGTAAAATAGCTAGCTAGTTTAAAATATAAATTAGCATGTGTAAAATAGCTAGCTAGTTTAAAATATAAATCGGCATGTGTAAAATAGCTAGCTAGTTTAAAATATAAATTAGCATGTGTTAAATAGCTAGGTAGATAAAAGTCTGTAAATAAGTATGTGCTAAATACTGTAGCTAGCTCCTTAAAAACCTTAAAATTAGCATGTTTAAATTGTGATTAGCATTTTTTATTAGCTAGCAAGGTTTTTTTCTGTCATATTGTTTAATTAGCTTGCAATTTGTTTTTGTTTGTATAATCGTGTTCCATTAGCTGGCTAGTTAGCTAACTAGCAACATAATATTTGCAATGATCTTGTTTCATTAGCTGAATGTTTGCCCTAAAAAGGAGAGAAAGAAATATATAGCTGCAAATATTCTCGTATCTGAGATGTAATTGGAACGTAAAGCCGTTTTCTGTCACATGCTGACGCTTTAATAAGACGGATGTTAAATAAAGTTCTTCAGGATGTCGAAATAATGTTCACGAAATGAAATACACAAGAAAAATGCTGCTTCAGTCTTATTTACAGATGATCACGGGTTGTAACCCAGCGCAGAGTTTTACTCGATGGAGTACCTCTTCAGATTTTATTTACACAGAATGTAATCTAAGTTTTTGACCTCATGGGATGAGAGTATTCATTTATTGTTCATGAATGTTCTCTGTGCTTAATGATGTTTGCACTGAAGAGCTACTTTTTTAGTATTTAGTTTATTTGTTAGCTTTTTCGGACACAGAGCCCCAGAATGTTCGCCCGCCTCGCCCACCTCCCATCAAACCTGACCGATAAACAGCAAAAGGGCAAAGTTAAGTAGAACCACATCTAAGTTTTAAACTGAGGAACACTGCCATCACTTCATAAATAAAACGTTTATCCTGCTTGTGTTTGAAGGCACATTTTGGGAAAACAGATGCAGAATAATTGCTATTATGTTCCTAATGCGCAGCTTCGCTGAGAACCGAAAAACCAGATTGAGTACAAAAGCTCAGCACGATGGTTAACCTTAAACCTACAGTATAGCATTAGAGAGTCATCCCATGAACGCTCCTTTCTTTCTAATGCAGAGGTTCATGAAGGTCTAATCGACTCTTATAATGAATACTGACAGCATTAGGTATGTAGCTGCATATAATTAGTTCATGATTCCAAAATAAGTAAAGAATTATAAAGAAAGAAAGCGGTGTTTTCTTTTTCGAGGACGGTGCTCAGTGCTCGCTGAACTGAACTTCTCTGCATGATCATTTCATCGCTCTACTCTCAAAAACAGGGAATCATTTGATGCAGCCAAATTTGTTAAAACCTACAAAGTTCTTTGTGCAATCAAATTATTTATTTTAAACTCTGTTACATACACCAATCAGGCATATCTAGTGTAACATCGTCCCAGAAGAGTGGAGGTTATTAGAAGAGCATTGGGAACTAAATGGTGAATGGGATGTTCAAAAAGCACACATGATCAGGTGTCTATAAATATTTGACAATGTAGTGTACATGTGAATAGTAGAGGTTATTCAGTATTGCATTTAACTGCACATCAGACGTATTTAGAGATTTCTATAGTTACATACACACAGTGAGAGAACCTTTACTTTACACACACTCTCAGAATGGTTTTAACACTTTAACACTTTTTACTACAAAATAGACAGGAACGGCATGTTCTTCTGAAATAGAGTGGAGTAAAAGTTTATAAAATGAAAATACTCTAATAAAGAAGACATTTGAGTAGTAGACTTTCAACAGATAAAAGAAATTTAACTTTCATGTTATGTCCAATTTTCCTTCATCAATCTGTTATTAAGTTTGAAGTTTTATTTGTTTGAAGTTTTTATTTGTTTGAAGTTTTATTTGTCATATTTACAGATGTCAGTGACGGTTTGTACAATGAAATGCTTATGTGAGGCTACAGGCAAATTACAGCAAATTTTAAAGATTAAACAAAATTAAAAAGTAAAGAGAAGAAGAAATAATTGAAAAATATATATACATGGTAATAATGAGGCATAAGAGTTATAATTATCTATCTATCTA
>MU551577.1:8054537-8095855 GCA_024362625.1 Silurus asotus
TATATATATATATATACCTTTAATAAAATTATAGAAGCTGGACAATGAAATTAAATTTTACAGTAGGTGTGCAAAAATACGTAAAATTACGTAAAATACTTTCATCAGCAGCAGCTTTTTATTTAAAGAGCCCTCTTGTGGAATGTTTATAAATTATTGTTTAAAAATCTGTTTATTAAACCTGCTGAATACAATTTTTTACACCAATTAACTTGATTGGCAAATGACAGAAGATCTGCTAAAGGAGCTGCAATGGTTCAGGTAAAAAGAAATTCCACTGCTCTGTTACAGTGCATTGTTTGCTCCACATCTGGATCCCAGTCCGCCAGCTGATGACCCATAGTGCAACAGATTTTGCCATAAACATGTTATTTAAGCGTCACATTGAGGCTTCCCATGCAGGATGATGATGATGATGTATATCTCCAAAAGAAAGCGATGAGCAATGTGTGTTTAGGTCATTAATTCGTTAAAGCAGTTTTGGGACGTCTGAGTCAGTGTCTGTGTGAGATCTATCACTCACATGACTCAGTCTTAATTAGTCTCAAGTCTAAACGCTGGTTATTAAAGCAGCATTCGAGCATCAGTCTGTTTGTTGGGAAATGCATGAGTAAATATTTACTAAGGATGTGAAGTGAGAGATTTTATCAGAAGAGTGTCGAGCAAAAATCCCGGGATGTGGAATTCCGTACTCACCGGGATCTCCACGTCTTCCTATCCTGCCCCGCTTTCCTGGAGGACCTGAAATGAAACCAGTATATCATTGTGAAACAATAACAAGGCAATGAGCAGACCCGAGGCAATGAGTTTCATCCTTCATTGCTTAAATCGCCCAAACACATTCATTAGATTAGATTCAATTCAAGCTTAAATCTCTGACATGTCTATTTATTTTAAAACTAATAACAAACAGGAGAACATTTAAAACAAGGAAAAGTAAAATGGACAAAAATAAATAAGATGTAAGATAAATATCTTGTTTCTTATTTTAATTCATAATGTTCTTAAAATGTACAATATAAGTATTTTTCCTCCAATATGATGGTTTTAAATCTCTATAAAAAAAAAAATAGTAGAATGTTTTGGCTATAAGGCTGTGGAAAAGCACACGTACAACTCATGACAGAGGAAGAATCAGTTTATCAAACACTTCACTTAGTTCACGTGTTTTTCTCACAAAAATCCTAATGATTTATGTTCAAAATCACATGATATAATATAAATGATGCAGAAAAGATCAGGATTAAGCTTACAGATGTACAGACAGGAGTTTGATTTAAAAAGTTAAAAATAACATTATTTATTTTAGGAAAAAGAAGAAAAAAGTACTAAATGAAAGAATTCACAACGTTACTGATGAGGATCACTGATGCTAGTGTGAGTGGAGATCACTGGAGGGAAGAGATGATGAAGTTGTGGGAGTCTGGAAGGGAGGCAGGTGTAAATGTTGAAAGAAATGCAGAAATGCAGATAGATAGATAGATAGATAGATAGATAGATAGATAGATAGATAGATAGATAGATAGATAGATAGAAAGAAAAAATTGCAGTAATGTAAAAAAAGAAATTAAACAAATAATAAAAGCAGAAAGAAATATTGCAGAAATGCAGAGATGCAGAAAGAAAGAAAGAAAGAAAGAAAGAAAGAAAGAAAGAAAGAAAGAAAAAAAGAAAGAAAGAAAGAAAGAAAGAAAGAAAAAAATTATAAAATGCAATAATGTACAAAATAAATTAAACAAATAAAAAAAATGCAGAAAGAAAGAAATATTGCAGAAATGCCGAAAGAAAGAAAGAAAGAAAGAAAGAAAGAAAGAAAGAAAGAAAGAAAGAATTATAAAATGCAATAATGTACAAAAATTTAACAAATACAAAAATGCAGAAAGAAAGAAATATTGCAGAGATGCAGAAAGAAAGAAAGAAAGAAAGAAAGAAAGAAAGAAAGAAAGAAAGAAAGAAAGATACTTGCTAGTGAGGTACTGTATTTAAAAAAAAATAAAAAAAGACACAAGACCTAAATACAATCTTATCCACAAAAATCCGACCATGTGACCTCTTTTCCCAGACTTCCACACAATCATTTCCTGCGATAAATCCACAGGTGATTTAAATTTGTTCGAGCCTGGCAGCCTTTACCTTTCTGGCTAATAAATGAAGTGGACCCTGACTCCTTCCTCAGCGCTAAATCACTTCCACTGTCTGACCTGCGCCTCATGAGTGAGTGAATGAAACAGGAGTCATACCTGCCCAGGCGCTGGGTTCCTAATGAGCTTTAGTGGCTTCAGTTGCCTACAAGGTTTGTATGATGAGTTTTATGAAACTAAGCTAACAAGCTCCTCGAACCCCCTATGGTCAGGAAAAGAGGGATTACGCATTACCTCAATGCACCACAGGACCTGCGTCTTTCTGGATTCGGGGTTTTTCAACACAGTGAGCAACTGCTGAACTACTCTGGTCTACATTCACTTCTCTGATCTAATTACTCAATGGATACGAGTTCAAATCCTGGACTGGACACACACATGACTTCATGTAATCTACAAATAATAACAAATTAACTATAATTCTTAAGTACAGTAACAAATCACAGTTACTTTGTTACTTTACACCTTTGCAATGTCGAATGTTAAACGTGCTACAAATAAAAATGAATGAATTGAATTGCATGTTAGTGAACGAGCAGCTGCCCGACATTAAATTTACGTGTTAGTGAATAAAAGCTGTTTCCTGTTTATATAAGGAACAAAACACTTCATTAATCAGGAAAAGCATTTTCCAGGTTGTACCCGTTGCTTCATCAGACCACACCCACTTTAGTTGATTGTATTATTAGTTCACACCCCCAAGTGTTTGAATAAACCAATTAAAAAAGGCCTGGTAAAGCAATATTTTGAAGCTTTTTAAAGATCTGTTTGCTTCCTGGAACTGATCCACACTTCATCTTTGCTTGACCTTTTTTCCCTCCCCCGTGATACCTCTTTCTCCTTTGGTGTTTCCGTCCCATGATCTTAATGATGGATGCATGTTCCTACATACATCTACAATGACACAGGAACTGCCACTCTTCCCACATAGTCCACATAACTCTGCACGGCTCCAGCTTTGAGCTCCAGCAGCTCGCTGTGCCAACCGGTGTCTCCTTACAAACTGCTCCCCGAGCCGACAACGCAGGTAAAAATATACCCTTGTGGCACAGATGCCCTTCCTGAGCCGCACACATAAACACTGAAGGGGGAAGGAAAGGGTGCTGCAGACTGACGACTCAATATCGCTAAACTCCTGCAGCACAGGTGCAGACGTGGGACATCGCATTTCTTTTTTCGCATGCAAATTAACCTACACATAATAGATCCTATCGGATAGAGCGCAAATGATTGTGCACCCTGTGTGATTTTTTGAAACCAGAACCATACAGACGTGTTTATTTGCAGTTTATGAACTGTAAATAAAAGCCTGCAACAAGATGGGCTAAGTAAGCTTGAGCTCAGGGACATTTTTACCCAGGTTACTATGGTAACAGCCCTGAGGCATGGTGCAAACAAAAAACAAATGGGCAAAGAGAGAACTCTGAGCACTTCATTTCAACGACCACTGAAACTCACCCATTCGATTTCCTCTTGCTTGTTAGACTGTAAAATTTTTATTAATTTATTTAGTCAGTGTTTTGGGACTTTTTTGCAGACAAATTTTATAGCAATTGGCCATTATTAATAATGTCTCTATAATATATATGTGTAAAGCCTCTGTTAACATCCCAATCAGCCCCCACCCAGTTTACCCATAACCATGGTTTAGATAGTTACCTGAATCAGGTGGTTCGTTGACCAGCACCAGTCTAAAACTTACCATTCCATAGTATAACATATTATCAACAGAAACAATCTGAATATTAATAGAGATTTAAGACTTTTATCTGTACTGCATTCAGAAAGTATTCAGTCTCCTATTCACCCCTATGCTAAGACACCACAGGAGCAGTTTAGGGACGACCCTGTGAATGTCCTAGTGTGGCCCAGCCTGGTTTAAAGCCTTTTGAACATTACTGGAGAGACCTAAAAGTGGCTGTCCACCAATGGTTCCCATCCAACCCGACCCAGCTTGAGAAGATCCCGCAATCCAGGTGTACAAAGCTTGTTGTGTGATTTATACATTGCTAGAAAGACTCGAAACAACTTCATTAAAAGTTTAAGTATTCATTAATAAAGACTCAAAGCACTTGTTTACAAAAGGCTCTAAATGTAATGGTGTTTTGTTCTCATCGCATATACTATATACCACAGTGAAATTCATTCTTCGCATATCTGAGTGATGTTAGGAAGCTGGGGTCAGAGTGCAGGGTCAGCCATGAAAAAGTGCCCCTAAGGCACAGAGGGTTAAGGGCCTTGCTCAAGGATCACAATAGTGGCAGCTTGGTGATACCAGGGTTGAAAAACCGACCTTCCGATCAGTAACCCAGAGCCTTAGCCAATGAGGTATCACCTCCCTGAAAAAATATTTGAGGCTATAATTGTTACCAAAGGTGCTTCAATAAAGTCCTGAGTAAGAGGTAAGGGGTCTGTTTGTCCTTATGTACATTTGATTTACAGACATTTCTATAATTCTGTTTTCACATAGTCGCCTCCTTGATTAAGGCCCTTCTCCCCCACTGATTGCTCAGTTTGACCTCTCTGGGAAGAGTCCTGGCGGTTCCAATCTTTCATTTACAGACAATGGAAGCCACTGTGCTTATTGGGACCTTCAATGCTGCAGAAAATTTTCAGGTCATTATGGGGTAGTGAGTGTAGATTAATAACAAAAAGTATCCGTATCTAGTATCAGGCTGCAACATAACAATATTAAAAAAGTGAACGGGGTCTAAATACTTTCCGAAAGCACTGCATATTTAGTTCTATGGGTGTACAAACTTTTGCACCATGTGCACGCACAGAAATCCCAAGCATACCCTAAAGATTCTAATGGTGCAATATTAGCTAGACTGCTATCTGAGCTGTACAATGGAATCCTCCATCATGTGTTTGTCTCACAGGACATCGTGATCTTTTAGCCCCAGTCCTTTCACCCCCTCTCTCCGTCCAGACACTAAGCCCTGGCTCGGATTTCCCACCGGGTTGTTTTAGCTACTGTGACAGTTTCTCTAAAACAAACTTTTTCCCCCCCTTGAAACATCCGGACATTTCTCTCTCGTGCGCCACACAAATGTTTGCAATAATTGTCCGAATCAAAGCACCGAACCTGATACTCTCACATCTCGTCGCTCTCTCTCGAGCCGAGCGGCACATTAAAAGAAAAAAAAGAAGAAGGGGAGAGAAATTCAATTTATACCTCTGTGTGTGTTCCAGGTCTTTTAAATGCTTTGAGACTTTTGGACAAACTCACAGCTGCTTTAAGCCAAAACACTTCTTCAGGAGTTCAGCAAACATGTTCTCGGGTTTATTCTGGCTACTGCAGGATTTCACACCGTTTTTACTACGTGATAGGAAATGCTGCTGTGCTTTTTTTGGTCACAGACACAAGAACACACAATACGACGTTCAGTGAAATTATTATTATTATTTTTTTTGTATTCATGTCAAAATATATATAAAAAATAGTGTACATTTTTGCAAAAAATTCTATTTCAAACAAGGAATTTAGGTTTTACATGAAATCAATCAAAGTTAAAAATCAACGTGTTAATGTCATGTAATGCGCAGATTCCAACTTCCCATTTCCCATTTGCACAAATCTGTATATACGAGCTGTAAATGCATATGTGACTCTGGCTGCACAACTTTTTCTTATTTTTCTTACCAAAATGCTCTCCCTAATTGTGCAGTATGAATAATAATGTGCAATACCACGTATTTATAATTTATGTATTTATAATTTATGTATTTATAATTTATTTAATTATTTTAATTTAAAAAAAAGTGCATCTGCAACTTTTGTCACCAAAACTTACAAATTCTTTGTAAGCGCAAACATACATGGCAATATCTCTCTTTATTTATTCTGGTTCTAAATACTATTGAAATGTGAATAAATATAATTAAAAATATAATTAAAATTTTACTAAATAGAAAATAAAAAAATGAAATTTAGGTTTTACATAAAATCGGTTAATTAAAGTAAAGCAGTGTTGCAAAATTTTGTTTTTTTACATTGAAGAATAATAAAATATGTATTATATAAGATGTATAATTCACAAGAATACAGTATATATATAAAATAATATATATATTCTCTAACGCTGCATATATCTGTATATATTATATATATTATTCAATGATACCTGTGGGAAAAATAAAATGTATTCAGGTTCTTGGTGGTTCTTGGTCTTTGAATTAGTGAATATCGACGGCTAAAATATCAGCGCATATTATTATAATACTAAAATAATAAAAGAAGACGCTGCTTGTTCTTAAATGTATATTATGGTTAGAATTTTTGCTGCATGTATATGATTTTACAACTCTTACAAAACAGAGTAAATGCTTTCAAGGTTGTCACAAAAATGTTTCTGATTTAAATAGGAAATACACTTTGAGAAATTTGAACCAATTCTGAAGACATGTAACAGCATCCTAGTAAAAATAATCTTTTGACCTCGGACTCTTGCAATAACAAAGCCAAAACATTCAGACCACACTGAGCTGATACTCTGTAGGTACAGATGAATTTATTCAACCATATATGCATGAGTGTGTGTGTGTGTGTAAGTCATGCGTAAGTGTTTGACTTAGCGTATCTGAGCGCTCCCCGTCATGACTCTGTGTTAATTCACTCGATACCCAAGATAAACGCCACAGACCCCCCCCTTTGCACCAGCCGCCTTGCAGTCAAACGCTTCCATGTGTTTTGTTGATGCTGGAAGTGATGGTGCTTGTGAACGGCGGACTCCAGCGACACGTGATGGGTGGCACAGCCGTTACAGGGTCATTACTATGGTCAATGGAAAGCAAAACCTTGCTAAGAGGATGTTTAACCACAAATCAGGTCGAGTCAGCAGGCCAATGTATTCAGGCGTTTCTGGTGGCGACTCTTGAGACCTATTGCGTTACCATGGCACCTCCTTTCTGTGCTTTCTTATAAATTCAGACATATCTCCTGTACCTTAAATTTAATATATTATGTAGAGATGAAAGTTACAGGGAAGCTGAACATCTGGACTGAAAGCTTTAATAAAGGAACAACAAACTTTATTCATAAACTATTCAATTACATTGGATTTCTGTAGAACTATAAACATTGATCTGCTTATAAAGATATCAATTTCAATCTGTAATGAACAAACCAGAGTCTGGAGTTATGGGTACTGAATAGAATTGTATTATATGTGAACACCAGAAATATACTATCTAATCATTGTTTGTTGAGAAAGTAACAAACACATTCTTTCTAAGAGACTATATCTCACTATGGTTGTTGGAGGGTGTGCTACGTTTCTACATCCTTACGAAGTGTCACACAATCATAACAATAATAAAATGATTGATATACATTAACACTAATGGAGTAACACAAGTAAAACTGAGCAACACGGGTTTACTTTAGGATCTGTTTTGGCATTGACACTCGAGATTTATGAAGCCATGTAATATAAGGAACATCCGAAAGGTTCGTTCATGTTCACTATTTCCGTCTCTAATGACTTTTTGGCAGGAAAGTCAGTGGTGATAAGGATTTGGATGAGAGGTGGTATGGAGTGCAAGTGGTCCAAGTGTTGGCTCTAAAAAAAGTCGATAAATCAAGGAACAGACTTATCAGCCACTCAGGAAGTCTTGAAGATCTTGGAATGACATTGAAAAATACACACACACACACACACACACACACACACATATATATATATATATATACCGTTCAAAAAAAAAAAAACATGTCCCTACAAATTGCATTTGCTCAAAAGATCTTTGCCCATACATAAACCAAATATGACTTACTGAATTTATAAGCAAAGATATCTTCAAGCAGCTACAAAGACCTCTTTAGATCAAACACTGAATGCGTGACTCAGAGAGAGTAACTCTCGTACTTTAACCTCAAAGAGAAAAAGCAAATGCGTGACATCCAAATGGGTGGTCCACAAGACAAAGTTTTTTTTCTCATCACTTACTGTAGATTTATATGCACTACACTGCGAAGGTTCTGGACACCTGGTCAAAAGTATGGCATGTGCTTTTTTAAGCATTGCAGTCTACATTTAGAGTTAGTTAAGGCATGTACTGGTGTAGCTGATGTGATGAGACCTCGGGTGCATTCAGTGTTTCAATTCATCCCAAAGGTGTTCAGTAGGGATGGGATGAGAGCTTGAGGGCCACTCAAGATCTTCCTCTCCAAACCAGGTAAACAATATTTTCATGGAGCTCACTTTGTGCACACTGCAATGCTGAAACAGGTTTGGGTTTCCAAGTTCAAGTGAACGCAAAATTGTATTATAGTGCGCATCCATAGACGCCCTACACAATTGTGTAGTTCGAGTAGTTTTTCGTTGAAAAAAAAACACATATGGCAGAAAATGTCTGGTGTCCCAATACTTTTGCCCCCTATACTGTCCTTTTGTCACCATTAAGACACCAATAAGTCATGAAATATGCCTGAAACACAAAACCTACTAAATGTTACACAACGCTGACACTGGAGACTCTTTACATAATAATCTTTTGTTTATGTGGTGTGTTTTTACTATGAAAAAAACCTCAATGACCACCTTATAAACAACCTTCTAAACAAAAGCACAATGTCTTAACCACTAAGCTGCCACTTCACTCCCATAATTTAGAATTAAGGTGACCAGATGCATTTTTCACAGAGAGGTACTGGCAACCCTGTTGCCCACTCCTGTCTGGTGTAATGTAAGGGCTAAAACAGATGTGAATAAGCTGTTTTAGGAAAATAATCAAGGTAATTTGTGTAAGTGGATAAAAATGTCCTTTCTTTCAGTCCCAAAAAAACAAAGCATACAGTTAAACCCTTGCCTTTACATATTTCTTCATAGTGGCTGCTTTGTTTAAAGCCTAAATCGATTAATGTATAAAACAGGGAGTGTTGTGTAATCACTCACCTTTGTAGGAAAATGCATGGTACTGTGTCAAACCTGAAAGTAGCTCGAATTTAAAGAGAACTGCACAACACTGAGGGGAAGCGGGTGAACATGCAGGTGGTCCTGTCCCTGATTATAGATTTAAGGTTTGGTGTGTTGTACAGCTCCATAAAATACAGGCAATGGGAATTGGCAAGTTTGCAAAAGGTTTAGAAGTGAGCCCAGAAAGTGAGCTTAGCAAGGGGTAAAAATGAATTATAGGATTACTAGTTCTACTGAAAGCACAGCCATGTTTAGACAAGCTCGCTCACACACACACACACACACACACACACACACACACACACACACACACACACACACTCTGTCTCTCTTAGAATATTATTACTGTTAGTATATCTGTCAAGTTTATTTCTATTGCGCTTTTCACAACAGACTTCGTCTCAAAGCAGCTTTACAGACTCTATAAGTTAAGGTGAGTGATGTGTATTTATCCCTGATGAGCTGCCATGGCGGCTGTGGCAAGTTTGTCGCAATTACATTAAATTCAGTAAAATACTGTGAAGAATACAGTGATGTCTCCAGTCTGGTATGAACATGTGCCCAAAATTTCCATCTTCCAGATAAATAACCACAATGCAAAACCCTAATCCCTGACCAGTAACCTAACTAATCCCTTAAACCCTTAACCTAAGCCCAAATTTTTACTTCAAACCCCATACCAAACCTCAAACCGAACCTAAACCCTAACCCTGAAACCTAACCCTTAACCAAGTCGGTTATCACTGAACCTAACCCTGAACCCGTAATCAAAACTTTATCCTGAACTTGTAACATATATCCACTGACCCTAACCCCAATCCATAAACCAAATCCTTGCTTAAACCCTTAAAGCATTGCCCTAACCCCAAACCCTAAACCAAATCCCTACTTAAACCCCTAATCCATTGGCCTAACCCTAAACCTAGCCAATAATCACTGACCATAACCCTGAACTCTAAACCAAATCCTTACCCTCAACCCCTAATCTATTGCACTAACCCCAAACCCTAAACCCTAACCTTACTCTAAACTCATAACCCATAACCACTGACCCAATCTCCAAACCCTAAACCAAATCCTTACCCTCAACCCCCCAATCTATTGCACTAACCCCAAACCCTAAACCCTAAGACTAAACCCTCACCCTAAATCAAATTTTGCCTCCTAACCCTAACCGTCAATCCTAAACCTTGATCTTAATCTCCAACCCTAACCCCTAACAATAATCTAAACCTAATCTCTCACTCATAACCTTCAGCCCTAGCTACAAACCCTCACCTGAACACCTAACCCTAACCCTACTTGTGCTGCACTCTGGCATGAACTCTACTGAGACACAAACACCAACAGCCATGAATTTATTCTCAGCCTGAAGAAATTCACATCAAGGTTTCCAAAGCTGCCTTCATGAATAATGATATGGCAAGATGCAGTATATTCGATTTACTGTATACACAACATAAAAGGTGATTCTTCAAAAACAAATGGTTTAAAGTGAGTTTGATAGAAACGTCTGATGATGTTACCATGTTGAAAACAACCTAATAAACAGAAAGATTTCCTTTTTTTTCATTCGTATGTTTGACACAACCGTCATAGAAAAACACACAGTTGTGGTTACTTCATCTGGACAACATGGTTTAATAGAAAGAAATATCAAATTCCTCCTGAAGAAAAGTTCACCAACAGACTGGAAACGCTGAAAAGCTGCTTCGAAAGTTTACACGCTTCACAAATAGAGAGATTTCCTCACTGGTTCTCTGATTAGGAGCTGGTGTGGTGTGATGATACAGAGATTGGTCCAAAAGGCAAGTCAGACAATTTTGAACATTGGGTCTTGGGATCTGCAAAATGTATCCTCTCTATCCACTTGATAAACCTGAAGACGTGGAACCAGAGCAGAAAGCCATTCAAAATCTATTACCTCAGGTTTGTCACTACGAGAAGGTTTTTCAAAGAACCCTACAAGGGGTTAATATGAAAAACATTCGTTTTGTATTGCTGTGGAAACTTTTTTTTGTTTTAACAGCAATACAAAACGAATGTTCTTCAGATTAACCTCTTGTAGGGTTCTTTGAAAAAGCTTCTCGTAGTGACAAACCTGAGGTAATCGATACCTTCTAATGTTCTCCCACACCACCCCACTGCTATGCTCTCTTTACCTTCATGTAGATGCCCCCATCAGATTTAAAACACTGATGCTCACCTTTGAGATGTTGCGATATAACACTCACAACCTTCTAAACAAAAGCTCAAAGTATGAATCACTAAGCTGCCAATTCTTACCAAGATTTGGTGGACCACAGGTATTGGCAAGCTTGTTGATACTGAGGCACTGGCAACCCCGTTCCCCTTCCACTCGCTGAACCCTGAATCAAACCCATGCTTTAAAAAGAAGGCAATCTGACATCATGGTCCTTTGTGAGCTGAGAACGGTCACAGGAGCAAGTCGGAATTAAAAATATATCTCAGTGAAGTCGTCCAGGGCATTTCTTTTCCTGTTCTGGCGCTTATACACATAAACACAGCGGTCAGAAACATAAACCTGATATTTAGCTGACATTTTTTTTTAGAAGCTACTTTACTTTCAGTACGGCACATTACACATCTACACTTCCAGCTTGTTCTGAGCGTCACGGTCGAGCGGAGATCAAAAGCACATGTGAGCTGGTTTAGATGTGATATATGATGATGATGATGATGATGATGATGATGATGATGATGAAGTATTTCTTCTTGGTATTATATTCCAACAAAACACGTTCGCGAGCGCTGCTCACATGGCGGATTGCTGCGACTTTGCTTATTAAAAATCCAAGTGAACTTGTGATTAGTGGGTAAAAGTGTTATTGTTGTTTTTTTTTTTTGCAAAGTCAGTTTGGAAAGGAACAATACTCTCAGAATTAAAAAAAGATAAAAGAAATGACACCAGTGCTTTTCATTCGCATGGTGATGACCTTTTCCATGCGTGTTTCACGGTTTAAACTTCAGAATGGAAAGTTTTCGGAAAATATCCGAAATATGAAACCTGTGATGATATCAGGTTGGAGAAATACAGATATGGAACAAATGGAGAAAACTGATATATGTGATGATTAGGTTTACAGGGGAAAATCAAAGAAAAACAGGAAAAAGAGCTACAAGTGTAGACAGGAAACAGGAACATATAACTGATTGAACTGCAAATATAAAGATGCAGTTTATCAAACACACTGAGGATGAAACATAAAGTGAATATGAAGTCATTCTTACACACATACCAGTCACTCGATCTCTTTATATCCATCCGGATCCGAAATAAAACACGTGGGGTGTGTTTTTATTGCGTAATGAATTCTCTCGAGGTTGTGTGGTGATTCGCAAATCGATTTTCATTGACAGTAAAACATGTAAGGCTTCTTTTTCTATGCAAAAAAAAATACGTCCCTGGTGAACTACTGAGTTTGTTAAGCAAGTTAGAACAATACCAATATGTTCACGCTGACAAAAAGTGGCAAATCTGTTCCAGCATGAACAGGTTGTGCACAAAGCCAGCTCCATGAAGATCTCCTTTACATGGGGTTGGAGTAGAAGATCTCCTGCTATACAGCTCCAACTCAATTGAACACCTTCAGAATGAAATGGAATGCTGATTGCACCACAGGCCTCCTCCTACATATTGTAGCTGAATGAGTAGAAATCTCCACAAAATCTAGTGAAACATCTTCCCAGAAGAATGAAGGTTACTATATCTGCTATGGGATGTTTAAAACACACATACTAATCTTATGGTCAGGTGTCCACAAACTTTTGTAAGCAGGTCTGAAACTTTTTACTTATTACTTTACAGCACAACCTCATTATTATGATATATTGGTGTGTGTGTGTATATTGTACATTTACAGCAGCTAGTTTGGTGCTTCATCGGTTTTACTAAACGTTATATTTCCATGATTTTGTGAAGGCGCGTCCTCTCGCGTCGTGACGTCAGAAGATACAGTTCACACTGTTCCTTAGGAACCTTGTGCCTTTTTATATATCAGAAACCTTAACGTCCTTGGACAAGCAGCTGCTCTGTTTCTTTACCTCGAGATTTAAAAGGTGTCCTCTGTGTCCTTGGTGTCCTTGCTATCTGACAACTGCAGAGTTGAAAGCGAAAATCTTGCTGCGTTTGATTAACTTATTTGCTTTCTATACTGCAGACCAAAGGGAAGCTTCCCTGCTGCTGTTTCCTATCAACAATGTGGACTGTGCTGTACACACACACACACACACACACACACACACGAAAGGGTTAGACATCTTAGCAAGTCCCCCCCCCCAACCATAACATTGCACATATGGGTTAGAGCAAATAAGCACACAAACTTGAGTGTTCATGAGAAAGTACAGTGTATAAAATATTATGAGGTCAGAAAGAGTTGCATGCAGAGACCGTAAACCTCATCCTGTCCACTACAACTGTGTTCCTCAGCTTCATCTCTCAGCTCTAGGTTGCGTTATTTTGTTTGTACATCCTTGTGAAATTTTCTAATGAATTTTGTGCAGAAACGAACCAGTAGCCACATATAAACCTTATAGAACCTGACCAGGTGGTTACTAAGGATGACTGAATGAACACTTTGTGTTTAAAATGAAAAAATCTTGCGTTCGTTCGTTTCTGCATGAAAGTAAAGTGTGGTCACCAACGCTACAGCAAACGCTGGCTGGATGAAAAAAACAACAATTCTCAGCCTGAATCTTGCTCTTGAAGATAAGCCACTATTGATGTTGCAGCAATGAAAACAACAGCATACGTTATTTATACAGGGTGGTGCAGGGAAACGGGAAATTTTGGAACTAGCAGTTGGTGACCACGGGGCATCGGCAATTGCGTGGAACCGGTGCGACCTCGTTTCGAACCCCTTGCCATTAGTTATAATGAAGCAGTGGAGCACAATGAACATTCACTGTAAAACCTCTAGAAATGGCAATAGCATGAGTTCTCCGCAAAGGGAACCTCTGCATCATTACTAGTTAGGACGTCATGATTGTGTCCTGAGATCTTTCACTCCAACCCATATAAAGCATATCTTCATTGCATTGTCATGGTGGAACAGGTTTGGGTCTGCTAGTTCAAGTGAAGGAAAAATGTCATGCTATTACATCCGAAGATCTCCAATGCAATTGTGTGCAATGTGTTGAAAAATCACATATGGTTAAAAAAAAAAGTCACATATGTAAACTCAAGGACTTGAGGTCAAAACCCTGCGACTCTGCACACACTCTGTCCAAGTCTTTATCCACTCAGGCAGAACACTTCTCCCATGCGACGTCTACAGTTTCATCCTATTTATCGCAGGTCAGTCTACTGGCCCAGAGCTAATTATGTCCCACAGGCACTGTCTGAAAAGAATCAGCTCAACATGGCAACCTGCAAATACTCAGCACAGAACCTTTCTGCCAGGATCACTCAGTCTAATCACTAGGATGTTTTATTAATACGTTAGAGTGTGATGGACAGTTATAACACGTGAATCATGTTTCTTGCATCATGTCTATAGAATTCTTTCATCGTCTATACACAGAGGATCAGTTTAACGTTTCCATGCAAAGAGTTTATTCAACCCAAATGCTATTATTTCGAAATGTACTCCAACGCCAACGCTTGCTGTTTACATGCATCTTGAATTTCCTCCAAACCAAATTCATACTTGTTTATCTGTCACTAAAGCTCATTGATGAAAAAAAATAAACTGCAGCATACTGTGGGAAAGCTCTCACTGCTTTGGGGAAGAGGGAAGAAACTCCGATCCATTTAAAAAGAAGAATTTTTTATGCTGTACATTTCATACATACCAAAAGTATGGTAACAAGCATTTGCATCTAAAACATCATTTTTTGTTTTTTTTCAGTGCTGGACCAGAAATAAAGTGTGCAATCAATCACTGTTTAAATCTAAAAACCAGACATTCCTCCAACCAAACCCCAAATCAGTCCTGGGTGCAGAGTCAAGTATTCAAGGCCAAGTGTGAAAGTCTTTTACTTCCTCCTCCGAAAGCAAATGACCTCTTCTTCCCCCCTGACCGCTGAAGAACCTGAGAACTACACACCGCCGCAACACGGGTGCAGAAACATCTGACTTGCTTTACTGTAGTCATTAACATTGTGAAAAGGCTCCACTGCATCTCTGCACATTGATGCGAAACCGTAACTGGAATCAGCAGTAATATCTCACTTGTGTGAGTGATGCCAGTGTGAAGGTGACAAGATAGAAAGGCTTTGAAATACTTTATTAGACGGGACACGAAGGGAAATCGTTAAAGCGGAATAACCTTTAACCTGTCGTATCTGCTGTAAGGATATTATTGACCACAACCGTGGTTTAAAAACCGCAAAAACTGGAGACCAGGAAGCGTAAACAAATATCTGTTTTTATAAATGTTCTTATAGTTCTTAGTTTGACTGGTGAATCCAACTTAAATCCATTAACTCAAAAAATGTCAATCTTCTGATGAAAAATTCAGAAATATCCAATAAATATCCCAAATATTACTTCAAATACACAAACCTTATTTATCCAAACAGACAAACCAGACCTCAGGATCGATCTGATCTTTCGTGTGCAAAAAAATAATCATGCATTTTATATGCAACTAAATCTCAGCCCATAACATGTTGGCGCTGTGCGATCTTATCCATAAACAGGGTTAAATCAATTCTAATGTAATGTAATACCGGAGATGAAAAGATTAGACGTCCAGATCCATGATTTATTAGTATCCAATTAAAGATAGCTGCAGCTGAACGTGTCTGGGCCTGTTCTTTAAAACACAGAAATAGACAATGACGTTTGGTTGTCACTAGGAAAAAAAACAGTGGTGGACAAAGTAGTATATCATTCCTGTATTTGAGTAATGGAGAGGTGTTACATATACATTTATGGCATTGGACACTTTTATCCAAAACGTCTTGCTAAAGGACCGAGCAGTGGCAGCTTGGTGGTGCTTAGATTTTAACTTGTGACTGTCCGATCCAGAATCCAATGCGGAAAATTGTAATATATAAATATATATATTATAGTGTGAAAATATACACAGGTCACATTACAGCAGCTTACTGTCCTCATACATTTAACATACTATCATTTCTGTCAAAATAACTGGCAACAAAAGTGAGTACACCCTACGTGAACATGTCAAAACTATGTCCAAAGTGTCAATATTTTGTGTGGAATTCACAAGAGCTGCACAGGTTGTTGCTGGGATCCTCTTCCACTCCTCAATCACAGAGCTGCTGGATGTTAGACACATGGTGCTTCTTCAACTTCCGCTTGAGGATCCCCCACGGGAGCTTAATAGGGTTCAGGTCTGCAAACATACTGTACTTGGACACTTCATCACCTTCAGCTTCCTCAGCAAGGCAGTTGTCATCTTGGTGGTGTGTTTGTGGTTGTTATTATGTTGAAAAACTATCTTTCTGCCCTGTTTCTGAAAGGAGGGCATCATGTTCTGCTTCAAAACGTCACAGTACTTTCTGGATTCCATGTTTCCCTCGATGAACCGCAGCTCTCCAGTACCAGGAGCACTCCGGCAGCCCCAGATCATGATGTTACCACCACCATGATTAACTGTAGGCAAGACATGTTGTACTTGGTTCTCCCCACCAGGGTGTCGTCACACATGCTGGACACCATCTGAGCCAAACAAGTTTATTTTAGTCTCATCAGACCGCAGGACATGGTTCCAGTAATTTATCCTCTTGAACAGATTGTCTTCAGTAAACTGTTTGCAGGTGTTTTTGTGAGCAGAAGATTCTTCCTTCTTTGACGAAACCGACTTGTTGCAGTGTGCGGCGAATCTGACAAGGTGAACATCCAATTTTGTAACCTTCAAAGCAGTGCTAGAAGAGCGTAGTAACTGTGCACACTTGATCAGCATAGCACCAGACGATGTCTTTTGGTACAAGTTTGGTGCTTCCTGTGACTGTGCATGAAGCCTGGTTCTGCCATCTGTTAGCTTGTTACAAAACTAGTCTCAAAAATTACCTCTTGGAGGTATATTTATAAAAACGTCTGTCAAGTATTAATGAGAGTTAGTCATGTTTAAAATGGAGCACTTCATTCTGGTCTTGTTTTGTTTTTTATGAAAAAACTAAATAAAAACCTCCATCGGATGCATTAAAAATGTGTATGATATTGTCCTGAATTGGTAAACCTGAGCTTTTGTCCTCATCTGGCTCAGTTTTATACTTGGTGTGTGATTTATGATAGAAAAGGCAGGAGAAGGAGGTCCGGAGAAGAAGCGTGTCACGATGGGATGCACACACGGTTTCCTGGAGTCTGGACAGGAAACGCAGAGAATCAGAAAGGTCAAGGAGAAGCAGCTGAACTTCCTCAACTCAGCTTATGAGACACGTCGTTTGCATGAAGTTAACGTTTATGTCGCACGGTATTTACTATTCGCTTCTTGTACAATATGCAGGTCGATGACCGAATAAACTGTTCTTTTTTTTCTGTGTTGTACAAAGACAGAACATTAAATACATCTGGGAAACCTTTTTACTGAGATCAGGAAAATGGAAAGGAAAAGTAACATGATGGTATAAAAGGCATAAAAATGTGTCAATAGATGTCTATTGATCTGTACATGTATATACATTTAGTATGCATGACATTTTATATAGTGCAGGAAGTAGATTTATTACTTATAGTTACTTATAGACTTAAGTGTAAAAGGGAAAGCACGATCAATAAGCCCCTATGGTGGGCCCTTGGGCAAGGCCCTTAACCTTCAAGGTAATAAGGGGCTCTGTCAAATGCCATTAATGTACAATGTAATTGTAACTACCATGATGCCTCTGCTGGGCCCTTGGGCAAGGCCCTTAACCCTTAAGTGTTCTGAATATGGGCCATCAGCCAAATGTCATAAATATACATTGTTATTATAAATGTATTTAAGTAAAAGTACAGTAACAAATTCTTGCTTTTGAACAGACTTAATGATGTAGGAGAACTTCTATCATTGCAGACACACAATGAGGATCCCATATCCCACACACACTCTCAACAGAAACTTATATGTGTGTGTGCTCTTAGCCACTAGTGATCTGCTGAGTGCTAGTGATCACCCTTCAGATGATATATCACCTTAACTTGTACCCTGAAGCAATGAGTCTTCAGCTGAAAGGGAGTGGAAAACCTAGTCAAAAACAAACACTCAAAAGGAGCAAGGTCACGGTCAAAGGTTAGAAAATGTCCGGTAGGGGGTCTAGCCAGGGGGAACACTCGCACAAAAAACGACATTCTGTGGCGGCAACCGAATCTGCTACGTATCTACCAGACAAGCTGAACACGTTCATCATAAGAATAACACACCCACCACTTTCCTCCAAGGCAGCTCTATCATAGCTGGATATGATGTTTCGTTTTCCCAAACACGCTCGCTCGTGTCACTGTACTTTATGAGAAACATGCAGTGAGCATCGGTCTACAGAGGTCATGTGACCCTGTGATTCGATCTCTCATAAAAGCCTTGCTCGGAGGAAGCTCGGACCAGAGGGCAAAGGTGGGTCCGGAGATGTGTGCGAGAGAAGAAAGGAAATAAAAGGGCATCCGGTGAAGGCGCCTGGCATGGTCTGGTGTAGGGGTGAAGCTCGTTACATGTGTACTGTATTTAGGTGCGATTAAGACAACAAGACGAGGTTCTAGAGGGAAAACTCAGAAAGAAAGATGAAGATCAGAGTGGCCTGCTTTCCATCTAAAACACACACATACAGTTCTTCTGAATCTTCGACGTCGCCAGCCGTTTCACATGAAGGCCACAAAGATAAATAACCAAATAAACCAAGTGCTCCAGCTGCCACAAAAAAAAGATTAAACATGCACTTGAATCAATTATGCAGCAATTCCCTCTCAGGCAATCCATTCTGGCTGAAATCCCTCAATGTGCCAGAATTTATCAGCTCTAATATTTATAAAATGTCTCTTCAATCCACTTTGGTTCTGTTAATATAATTCTATATACACTAAGAATATGTATATAGATATATTAGAGCGTCCTATATCCTACACATTTTTAATTATATACAGTTATTAAAGGAAAATAATCAACTTTGAGGATGTAACTTGTTACACCAGTTGCATTATGGACTATTTTATTACCTCGATACCCCTCAAGCTGTTTTCCTATTTATAAACGTATATAAAAACGTGTGGTAAATACGTAATAACAATACGCAAAACGATATATTTTTTAATATATTTAAGAATAGATATAATACAGGTATAAGTCAATCAGAAATCCTTTAGAATCTGAAATTATTATTTATTTTGTTTGTGTGTTGGTTGCATCTGCTTGGAAACACCACAATTATGTTACCACTTCTATAAAAGCTTCTCTATTCTAAAGTAAGGACATCTTTGAGTTTATAGATCACATGACACATAAACCTAAACCTTCACAAGACCTTTTCTTTCACTTTGCCCTTCACAATCCTACTACAGTCCACTACAATCATCAGCTCATACAGTATGTCATTATATCACCTGCCATTGGTGATACTGGTCAGAAAGATAGGCAGGATGGGAGGAAAGGAAGAGGAGGAAGAAGATGAGTTTAAGATGATGAAGGATGGGTGCTGTAGTGATGGAAAGCAGCACAGCTCTTAGGGGTAATAAAAAGCAATCATATTCAATCATGAGCAACATTTAGATCAGGCTACATCTCCTTCATGTTTCCCACATGCGCATGAATTATGAAGTGACAGTAGGATTAGAGGGATCTGGTGGTGGACTCCACATCTGGAATCCTGCCTCAGGATGATGTGTGGTGAAAAACAACACAATTTGTGAAAAATGGCAAATTTGTAGCTATTCAGAAACAAACTGCAAAATCACGAGTGATAATGTAGGACATTGAACAAATTCATTAATTGCAAATTCATAACAAATGACAATTTTGTAACCTAGAAACTCAACACAATCTTTCAACAACTCACAAACATAAAAATAGGCGAACTCGTAACAACTCACAAAATTCGTAACAACACACAAGTGTGCAACAACTCACACATTATTCGAAACCCACAAATTCGTAACAGCTCAAACTTTTAACGCAAACTTGTATCAGCTCACAAGTTTGTAGCACATCAATTCATAACAACTCAAAATTCCTTAACAGCTCACCAACCTGTGACAACACAGAAATCCTTAACAGCTCACACATTTGTAGCAACTCAAGTTTGTAAAAACTCTAATTCATTGCACAAATTTTGTAACAACTCACAAGTTCGTAACAAGTTTGTAGCAACTCACAAATTCGTAACAGTTTGTAAAAAACTCAAATTCATTGCACAAAACAAGTAACAACTTGCGAATTCATAACAACAAAAATTTCTAAAAGGTAAATAAATCACAAATTCAACAACAGAAATTCACAACAAAAACTCACAAACTCTTAAAAAAACGCACAAATTAGTAACAACTCACAATTTCAAACTTAATCTCACAACAGCTCACAAATAAAAAAAAAAAATCATAAAAAAAACAACCCACAAATTAGTTTAATTCGGGTTTTTTTTTTTCTGTTAGTGGAAATAAATCCCATACACTTCTTCTTTTCTGCTCTCTTTTAAAAATCGTGTCCTTTATTTCCTTTTAACTTATAAATTAAAAATTATATCTATGAAAATGTATCATTTGCAGTGGTGGGAAATAATAAAGTACAAATACTTTGTTATTGTACTTAAGTAGATTTTTCTGGTATCAGTTATTTACTTTACTATTCATTTTTTGGGCAACATTTGACTTTCACTTATTAATTTTGTTACACAAATATCAGTACTTTCTTTCTTACATTTTCAAAACAGACTATTTGGTGATGTAAAATTTTTACTCATTGTGCAGTTTTCAGCCCAGCAACCCATTTCAATTCATTGTACGACTTTTTCCATCCACTGGTGTATCATTTTCTGTCTCTCACACACCACAGACGTAGACTAGATTACAAAGATACCACTGAGTAGTCAAAAGGCAACATGAAGTCTGGGGTTAACGTGGATGAGCCAGAGGGAGTCAGTGATATAAACATGACTGAGAACAGACACATTCCTGATCACCTGATTATCATCTTTTCTCTGCTTGTGATCTACATGGTGGATCTTCAGTCTGGATACATTCATTAGGTAACAACATTTGAAATGATTTTATATTAATATATTAACATGACGTGAGGTTCAGTTACCAGCGTGACAAATTTCATTACTTTAAGTTGAGTAAAAAAGTGTAAAAGTAAAGAATCTTTCAAAACATGAGTCTCTGTACTTCTATATACAAATTCTTGGAACACTCTTAGACCAATCACATCGGTGAACCGGAACACACTGCTGTATAATATCTGATATCATTAGATGTACGTCCAGCAACCCTGTGAAAATATAGCGTGACCCTTATGGAGTATGTTTAATTACATATTTGATGAATAGACACTCTAATATAGAGTGCAGGATAAAAACACTCACAGTGTACCCTCATCACAGTGAAGTATAAAGGGAGTTGTTACACAAATACGTGACTATAGGAGAGGTTATTGTGGGTTATGTTGACCGAGCAGATCTAACATGCTTGTAATGTCTAGAACATATATAAAAAATCACCCTCGCTGAGCGGTCTATGGCTCCAGCAGGGCGATATGAGAATATTGGTTACACATGTCAATCAAATGAGTAACTCACAGTGGGAGGCTATTGTTAAAATGACAGGGCTGAGCGATCACCTCCCACCTCATCAGGTTTCGATGCTAATTAGCGGTTGGACAAAAGAAATATGAAGGTTTCTCTGTATAATCATGACCCAGTTTACAGCAGTATTTCCAATACATGGGAATTCTTTCATGTCCATTGTTTTTCCTGACTGCTCATATTCCCAGAACGTTACATCCCTCTTCCTTTTCTTCTCACTTCTTTAAAACATTTGCTCTATTTCTTTCTTTCTTTCTTTCCTTCTTTCTTTTTTCCATCTTTCTTCTCTTCCTTTAACTGCTTATTACAACCATATGAACGTCCTGCAGTCGTCACATATGATATTATTTAGCCCTTAAGGCCAGCAGTGTTTAATAAAACAGACGCAGGGCTAATGACGCCGATACACACGACATAGGAAAATAAACGTATGTAAATTTTGCTTCGCCTCGTTTTTTTTTTTCCTCTCATTTATCAACCCGAATCTCACGCAATTCGCCGCGATCTGATGCCGAAATGCAATAGCGGTATCTTTATCTGGATCTGGATCTATTCAACACTCCAATTAGTCTTATCTGGAGCTGTGTTCCGATAGAAAGTGGGTGTGGCCTCTGGATTTATTATATATATATATATATATATATACCATACACAAAACTTTGTAGACACCTCAGAATGGTGGTATGTGCGCACTCAAAAATTCACTATTTGGACAAAAGTTTGTGGACACCAGACCACGATTGTGCTTTTTGAATATCCCATTCCACATTTAGTCAATTTGCTGTTGTAAAAAACCAGGTATAATCAGGTACAGATGGTGAGGTGAGGAGGCCTCGGGTGCAGTCAACGTTCACAGTCATCATTTAATTTATATTTCGGCACAGCGACCCTGACCAGGCAGTTACTAATGATGAATAAATGAATGCTTTCTGTATCGTGGATATTTTATATCTGACTGATCTGCAGCAAGAAAAAAAAATGTATCTATTTTTTATTCTTTGATGGACAGAACCATTGTGATCAAGGTTAACCATGATCACTATAAATCATCATTACTAAGCTGTCCATGAACCTCTCTACTGGAGCACCGGAGCAGGTCATGTCACATTCTGAGCTGGATTAGTTCTCACATCTCACAGTGCGGAAATTCATGACAGGTCATTACATTTCTATTACAGCAGGACAGCTGAACAAACATCATGGAAATTTGTCTTTAGGTGTGGCAGGAGCCTAAAAACAGCCTCCTCCACCTCCTTCAGGCCAAAGTTGTTCTGACTACAAAAGCATTGTGGGTTTTAGAGGTAGCACATGGAGAGTGAAACAATCTGCAGTAGTGGATCTAAGTCTAGATAATGTGTTTATATATCATCTCAAAAAGTTGCTGTGTTCATGAGAAGCATTGTGGAATTTGAGTGGATTAATGGTGGAATAATTAAAACTTCTGACAGATACTTTGTGTACAATATCTCCTTCAGTGCACTATCCATGACCTTTGTACTCATTGTACAAGTTTATATTCCTATTATACATATCATATTATTCTTTCATTTATAATAATTACATATACCAACCTGTACGTATGAACATTTTTTACACTGCAACCAATGCACTTTTGGTGAGATGCTAGCTGTATTTTGTTGTCTTGTACATGTGCAATGACAATAAAGTTTAATCTAATTTAAAAAAATCATTCACAACAAAAAATAAAAAATACTTCAAGACTTAATAAAAATATAAAATATGTATACAAACAGGCCTTAAAAAAGTTGTCCTCAAAGTATGATGGGGGAATTGTTAAAATGATCAAATCGCTATAGTTGGTTTTTTTCACGATATGTTATAAGTGTAAATTGGCTGAGGAAAAATATTTTTGACTACAGGAACAGATTTCTTTTACCATATACGACCAAAATGTAGAAAATTCATATAGAATTTTGACAAATATACTGTATGATTAATTATGATTTTTAGCTAACTAGCTTGCTATGGTGAAGTGTAATCTCTGTGGTTAAGGCTCTGGGTTATTGATCGAAAGGTTGTGGGTTCAAACCCTGGGATTGCCAAGTTGTCACTCGTGGGGCCCTTGATCAAGGCCCTTAACCCTCTGTGCTCCAGGGGTGCTGAAACATGGCTAACCATGTGCTCTGTCTCGAGATTCCTAACATCGCTAAAACATGTGAAGAAACAATCATTTCCAATAAAGTATTAAATAAAAATATTGCTTAAATAAATATTGCTAAATCAAATAGTTGTAGAAAACCCAAGCTATTGTGTACTGCTGTATTTGCTAGCTAACGATCATTAACTAGCTAGCAACCGAATATGTTATTATTTCACTTAGACAAACACCATGTAAATTGAAGGGATGGAGAGATCCAACCTCTACCAAATCATGACTTTTCAACCTTGTTAATTTGTTAAATAAGATTTGAAGCAGCCTTTAATGGTCTCCAGAAGCCTGCAGAATGCCGTATCAGAACCTGATGCGTAAAAGCATTGGTGATTTATGAGGAAAGTGCCTCAGGTTGGTTTCAATAAAAACAAATATTTGATGTACCGTTACAAAATTTTGGGCCTGTAGAAGTTCGAAAGGCTGTAAATTTTATTCCTGCTTTGGAGGTCCAACAAATAAAATGCACACAACATGACTTTGCCTTCTGGTTTGTAATTATGTCTTTTGTAGCTTGAAAAATGTCCTTTTGTTGAGAAAAGAAAACCATTAACTCATTATTTTCCAGGTTAAATGAATTCTGTCTACTCAATGAAGAAAAACTCAAGTCATTTTTCTATCATCAGGAAACTGCAGTCCACTTCTAAACAGACTTCCTTTCTCCGTTTACGTTTCTCCGCACTCCCGAACGCTCGTGCATGCAGATGAACGATTGCTTTGCAGAGGAACTGCCTTCTATTATATCCAAATTACAACAACACTCATTAAACTCCGTAACATTATAGCCTGTAGCTTAGACATCAAAGTCAAGTCTGTACGAAATGCTAAGCAGCAGTATTAATTACACCGTGCTGAACGTTTCTGTTTCAAAGAACGCAACCATTTGCAATTCTCAAGCGGGTGAAATAGAGTGAGATAATGACCAATTGTTAGCACAGGATTGGAAAAACGTGTCCGTGCATTCTGTACAAAAATAACTTCAGTATGCATGAAGACGTGCAGAGTCGTCCAAAACATAATAATTAAGTCATGGCAACAAAATCATTAACACATGGGATAAAGATGATTGTGAATGTGTACAAATGGTGGAAACGAATTAATTATGACATAAAAGTAATCAATAAATTCATGAGAAATAAATATTCGATGGGGGGTAATTCAATCATGGGCAAAGCATTGAAGTGTGAGGAAATTGGACAATTAGATCAGGAGAACAAGACCATTAAGATGCTGGAGATAATGAGATAATTGAGTTGTGGCCATGAGAAAAAAGGAATCATTAATTGGACTATATTTTTTAACAAGGTTACAGTCGCTGCACCGGTCTAATAAAAGAATAGCCTCATACATGAGGTCTTTTCGCAGTTAATTCTCTCTCTCTCTCTCTCTCTCTCTCTCTCTCTCTCTCTCTCCCTCTCTCTGTCTCTCTCTTTCTTTTTGCAGACCCCATAAAAACTAGTCCTTTCCAGTCTTTCATGCTAATGTCGGCCGATATGCAGGTGAACATGTATGACAACTTGAATCAATTGACATCACAATTGATACATCACATTGTTTATGTATAATAAAACAACAGTATCAACATTATAAAACAAATATAAAAGTCAATTACGGTGTGCGCCTCTACTATGCGGATAAAGGAATTCTTTATCCGTGTTAATTTTACCCACAATGTCATATTCCCACTCTCGAACTCGTAACGAACATGTCAATTGTTTTGCTTTAAGAGAAAATTTTGCTTAAAAACCCACAAAAGAACCCAAATTATAGAAATTGGTAACTGAACATCACATTCACACGTTTAATCACATTTTCTTGTAAATGTAGTCAGATTTACATTAATTTATAACATATGGATGCGTATTATATATCATATAATACACATCTAAGTGAAAACACAGAAGTTACAGTTACCTTTAAAAAGACCCTGTACATGCATACAGTTTTGGGGTGTCAGATGATTCAGTACAATGATTCACTTCAATGATTCAGTACAATGATTCAGTACGATGATTCATTTGACCACAATTTAATTATCTTGTTCCCATGACTAAATTATCTCATTCCTAAACTTGATTTAATTGTGTTTATTAATTGTAGTGACATAACCAGTGAGCCTCTGTTATTATGGACATTCTGTTCTGAATGAAGACCAGAGTGATGTGTTCTCCTGAAGTTAAGCGTGACCCAGTTTCACCATCACTTTGGCCGAATATCAGATTTAAATCCAGTCCTGAAACACATAAAAGCCTCTCAAATCTGATTAGAAAAATATTTGTGTTCAAACATCTCTGGAAAAAAAATCAGATCTGCATCCCATTAAGGCAAAAAAATCACATTTGTGCTACTTCAACTACTTTCTATGAACAAAGACCAAACCAATTTTCTCCAACGCAAGGATTTCTGTTGGCGACTGAAGTGACTGTAACCTACTGAACTGAAAAATAAAGGTGTTGCTCATTTACTAAACATTGTAAAAAGTTTGTTTTTCAGCACCTTAAAAAAAAAAATCAATTTGTTCTGCTGCTGCCTCATATGGTGCTCATATGGTCAGACTTTGTAGAGGCCAAATAACTATTCCTTGATGATGCTTCTATATATGTCAAGGTCATGATCTGCAGGGCAAAATAAAATCATTCTGTATTAATAACCAGGGTGTATTTCAAAGGATTTGAATTTGAAACACAGGGTTTTGAGACCTTCGTCGCCTCTAAATTTAGCGTGTCCTGATACGGTGGTATCATCATGACCTGGCAACATCACCAAACCAGTCAATCCATCTTTGCTTATTTTAGAAGAAAGCCTTTTTGTGGATTGTTAGCTACCTCTGAGCTTTCACACAGTATGTGCCAACCAGTTCCTCTCAATGTTTCCAATCAGGCATAATATTATAACTTTATAACATTATGACCTGTGACGTGAAGAACACTGATGATCTCTTCATCGTGGCATCTGTTAGTGGGTGGGATTTATTTAATAGGCAGCAAGTGAACATTTTGTCCTCAAAGTTGATGTTAGAAGCAGGAAAAATGAACGAGCGTAAGGATTTGAGCGAGTTTGACAAATTGTGACGTCTAGACGTCTGGGTCGGAGCATCTCCAAAACTGCTGCTCTTGTGGGATGTTCTGGTTTGCAGTGGTCAGAATCTATCAAAAGTGCTCCATGGAGGGAACAGTGGTGACCCTGCGACAGGGTCGTGATGCATGTGGGGAGCGAAGGCTGGTCCGTGTGGTTCGATCCAACAGACGAGCTTCTGTAGCTCAAACTGCTGAAGAAGTTCATGCTGTAAATGCTTGATGGATCAGAACTGTTTTGTCAGCAAAAGGGGGAACAACCCAATATTAAGTAGGTGGTCATAATGTGTAAGCGGGTATCTTGACAACATTGCAATGTATTTCTATACATAAAGTTGGCAATATTTCTCATCATATTAACAAAAAAGTCATATGTTACAATAGGAAGGCTAATAAAGATCACATTTAAGAGTCTTGATGGATGTTCACTTGATGGATGTTCACTTATCCAAACAATGGTAACTCGTTTTACCATTTGGCTTGGTTGAAAATACAACCCTTCTGAATCAGAACTGAATGTTTGGTTTTTTGGAGACTCCTTGACCTGATTTCAGCACTTGCCTACTGAGAGATCTGCATGTGCAGGGGGGGCCTCGATTTTATTATGGAACGATACAGCATTTGATCTCACACCATACCGTTTCCCACTGTGAGATCCCTGCAACATTCTGCCACGCAAAAACGGCTCATAAAAAGCTCCAAGTTGGCGGCTTCTCGTCACGTTTTTACAGCTGGTTCTGGTACTGCGTGCAGTCTTGGGGGGGTGGGGGGCTTCTCACTTGTAAATCCTAAAAATGTAATCTGATCCTCATTCAAGTCATTGCGATGAACGAGTCACTTAACACGCACAAATATTTTACAGTGCCATATCTTTAACGTCTTTAATGCAAGAAAAAAAATGTGAACTATTACGATGAAAGGCTTTTTTAAAGCAGGCTAATAAGAATCAGGCGTTTCTACACAATTGCACTCTGGGATTGATTTGTCTTGTCATAAACGGAAAACAGGCTTATAAAGATTAGCGTAAGAACTGGTTGTAAAAAATCCTCAAACAAGTGACAAGACGACGAAAGTCATTTCTCAAGTGTTCATAAGTAAAGGATAAGTTGTGGCCATAAAAGGAAATAGCTTTGCAACCTCCATAGGAGGTCTTGCTAAAAATATCAGAAACTTCAGGTGCGTGGAATTTTCCTGAATAAACAGAAGAGGAATGACCTTCCCATCAAACATTTCTCTTTTCTTTGAGAGTGTGCAGGGTGGTCTCAAAGTAGGTTCGTGTCTAGTTTTGTAACACGCAAACAGATGGCAGCAGAAGGCTGCATGCACAGTCACAGGGAGCACCGACCTGAATAAGTTAGTCAAAAGACATCGTCCTGTGTACATCGAGAGCTGTGCAACTGGAGCAATTCTGCCCATGTGTGTTACCACATCTACAATTTCATCATGGACAGCAAGTTAGAAGAAACTGCAGGAAACTGGGCAAATCTGCAACTGAGACTTGACATCCGTTTGACATACAGCGTTGCTGCAACGAGTCGTTCAAGGTTTTTTGAGAAACACGTGCGCTTGAAGAGTGGGAGAACAGAACTAGACGACTACGAGAGATCGGGAAGACCTTCAACAAGCTCAACCCTTGAAAAAGTCATTCACCAACTTGTGCATGATGATCTTCTTAGAACAATCCATAACATTGCTGCTATTGTTGTTGTGTCATATGTGTGATATAAAGGAGCACCGTGTCAAAGTCTGCCAAGTGCTCCATCAGCATGCCGTACACCACCCTTCATGTCAAGGATCATCACCGGTGATTAAACTCAGGTGTATGAGTGCAACCCTGAGACGAAGCAACAGTCTTCACAGTGGAAGAGCCCATCATCTCCTTGACCAAAAAAGGCGAGGCAGGTCTGCAGCTCGACCAATTGCATGCTTATAATCTTTTTCGACATTTGCAGCATTGCGCGTCAAGAATTTGTCTCCAGAGGCTTTAGGTTTTAAGGCATCTGAGGGAAGACATTCCGCAAAAGAGACCGGATCGGTGGATCGCTAGTCTCAAAACTTTTGAAAATCGATGTCTAAAATTCAGTATCATCTAAATATTAGATTTTTGGTTTCAATAACTGAAATAAATGCAGCATCTTAAATATACATTTATTATACAACATGTATATTTTTGTACATGCTTTAGCCAATCCTCCAGTGAAAATCCACCATCTTGAAGGAATTGCTCTCAGGCTTTAGATCATACATTCTATTCCATACTCAACATTAAACTTTCTCTATGTGATTGGCATCTTGTTGCATTATGATGTATGGTTTTATTCAACGATAGAAACATTGCTCGGTCTCAGACTGCTCTCTTGTTTTTACAGATTAACATTGGCTTCCCATTTTCCGAAAATTGATGGGGTTTGGCAAAGGACAGACTGTGGGTTTGGGAAAGGGCCAAGCTTCATGCTGGCTGCTTTCGGAAGAGAGAAATTTGGTTGTACTACAAGCTGGATTTTTTTTTTCATGGATTGAACAGTAATTGAGAGGTTTGTCTAAAAAGACTAAAAGTCATTATTACTTAATCCCTTACAAAAATACTTTAACAGTTTGCAGAATGCCTGACCAAAAAGAAAACAGAAGCTGACTAGAAATTAAACTGAACAGGATAACCATACTAAAGGCTTTGGCAATACTTAATACAATATCTATTAAAGTCCTTTATTGCTGCATGTGGCGCTTATAATTTTCACGTTGATTCCCATGCACAAGAAGTTAGCCCAAATCCTGGTGAAGCAAGTTCTGGAAAAGAATTGTTTTTCATCATTTCAAAGAGAAAAAATAAAACGAATTAAGACACAGGTGGTGAATGAGATCATTGAATAAATCGACCAAGGTGAAACGAACATGCTGGTGAAACCTATGAGACACCCGAACACGAATCGGTTTGGACACGCCTCATTTGTAACAATCAAAGGTTGCGTAGCATGATCGTTTATGGAGTTCGTCCAGCTGCAGTGTACGCAGCACAGAAAGAAAGAACCAAACGCCTGTTCCTGTCTCGATTACATCATATTGTTCATGGAAAGGAGCCGAACATCGTCTCCACATATCGTGTCCTGAGGTCTTAAGCCTTTGAGTGAGTGTGTGTGTGTGTGTATATATGATTGAAGAGCAGACAGCTCGTCTCTGTAATCGTCATTTAAACCATGTCGAAGTGACTGAACGAGGTCGCGGACACTTAAGAGCCCTTAAATGCTCGCCACAATTGAGGTCCCAGAGGAACAATGACTTCTAAGAAAGAACGCAGCTCGACTCCTCAGGGAATGTTTACAGAAAATGCAGGCCCTGTATTTTAAATTCAATTGCAGGTCACCAGATGCAAACCGCCCAATTAGTCTTTAGTCAAATTAAGCCCTGGGCTGAAAAATAGTAGACAGCTTGTTCTGGGACACAGTCAGAACCGAGACCCTGTCACCAGTGACAAGATTAAAAGGAACTATCCCATTGAAACTGGGTCTTTGTGGAAAGCATCTGACAGAATTCATGTTCTAACTGTTACTAGTACGGAAAGAAAGATGACAGCACATTTTGTCCAGTTGTGTAAGGTTAAAGCTGAGAGATGGTTCTAGCATTTGTAGCATTTATGAAAATCTCTCCACATCAGCTTTGCTTGTTCGAACTCGCTGGAGCTCGTGTTCTGAATCTAATGTGTGTGTAATTTCATGTAATGTGTGTGTAATTGAGTTAAACAAATCAGTGGTATAACCCATAAATCACTATCATAATTCCAGGCAGATAACTCAAATAATCCAATAATCTGTGATCAGAAGTCAGGAACAGGAAACAGGAAGAAAGGCAACTACAGCTAGACAACATCTACAGCTTACTAACACACAATACAAAAACACCTACAGCTCACAAATACACAAAAACAAATACAGTGTCCCAATTTGCCTACAGACACCAAAAGTATTTTCTCTATTTGTGAAGACTTTCAAGTCGAGTCTGGGAAACATTTTTGCCTCGTTACACACACTGTCACTTAAGGATCTGGTTTACTTGTGGCCCCTGAGAAAGGCCCAATGGAAGGAACAATGGTGCGTCTGTGTCATTCATCAAAAACATGAAATGTATTATTTGTGTGATTGTTTAGTGCACATGATTGGTCTACATTTGGCTACAGAATAAAGTCTGTGATTGAAATAATAAAGTTTGTATTTCCAAAAGAAGTCTTTAATGTTAATACGGTATGTCTAAATGTCTAATATTAGTGTTATCCTCCTCGAGTCAATAAAAAAAAACACCCTCAATTACCCACTAAGTGCAAAATGGCGGTGTGTGTATAACCTGCAGCAATGTGTGTGCGACACATTCGACTATGATTCATGCTCATTAAGGAGGGAAAAATCCATGCTCCCTTTAAAGCATGATTAATTTCCCATGAGTCACAAGGGCAGAGGAAACGTTCATTCCATAACAGGGTGAACAACTGCAGAGTCACACAGAGCAGCAGCTTTGAGCGAAGCATCGAGAGAAGCAGAATAACAGAGGCATGGCTGAGACGTGACCTCTGAGTCTAGCAGCAGAAATCACTCCCATATGGAGCACAAAGGATCAACTCTCGCTCTCTGCTGCCAATTAGTTGACATCAGTGTGGATGCTCTGACACGGATTCTATAGTAATGCACAAAAAAAAAAACGAAACAGAGATACGATAAGAGATTTGAGATCTCAAACGAACACGATGCCACTGGACACTCGTGTCCAGTATTGAAACTCTCAGCTTTGCTTCAGGCTGAACCTCCTGACGCTCTGTAACCCGTCAAATCAACTAGAGTTTTCGGTATGATTGCAGGGAGACTTTTAGTGCTGACGTTTTGTGCCTGTTCCAGTCAATGCACCACTTTACACTGGAATTTACGGTTTTCTGAGAAAAAAAAAACGACTCAGCCTGCTGAGACTCCATATCCGTGTGACATTTATAACTCTATTCACCAGCTTATCAAACGATCTAAATCGGAGCCATTTATCAAAGGATCTAAATCGTAGCTGAGTATCAAAGGACATAAATCTCAAGATGTTAAGCAGGACCAACACACACAAACCACATGTTCTGGCTTTGTGTTGTACATTATTGATGAATAACATTAGTTACAGCATAAGTTAGCATTTGATTTTTTTTAATTGTACTCGCAGCTTGGTGCAGAATCTGACAAATCAGTAATCCAAGCATTTAGAACAAAACAATTGTGCCAGAAGTTTTTAGTTTGCTTTAATACAGAGCTTTATTAAAGAAAGGTTTGGGTTTTTTGCTCTTATTCAAAAGCTAGACAAAGAGAAACTCCTACACGCTATTGACTGTGGCTGTGAACTCGAAGAGGACATTCTCCTCTGATTAACAACAGGATGTTTTTTGTTTTCTGCACCAGTCTATTTCAACTCTAGAGACTGTTCTATGAGAAAATACCAGAAGAAAGTCACCAAGCATAAGCACAAACCATAATTGCATGAATATATATTGCATATACCAGGGGTCCCCAAACTCCACATAAGAGGTACTCACTTGGGCCCATTTCATTTTCAGTTCCAAACCAACCAGGCCCCAATTTAGGAAAGAAAAAATTATCTGGTTCTCACAGAAAAAATTTGGAGGACCCCTGGCCTATACTGTATTAATGCTCAATTATATGATTTGCATATGATAATTAGTTCAGTAAATAATGTTTATTAATTAAAGCATGTAAAGGGTTGCTATAAAACAAAAAGAGTTGTGTCACGCCATAATTAGCAAAAAATAGTCTCATTTCTACTAGTTTAAAAGTTCTTCTTATTGGAGAGAACCAAGCTTCAGTTTTCCATGGTTGAGAATCCAGAACAGAGCTGAACTGTTGCCTCAACTGTCCACATGTCACTAACCAATCACAGGTGTCTCGGACAGTGTGTGTCCTTCAACCGTTCAGCTGCTCTGTGAAAGATGCCATGACTTGAATGAAACGCATGAGTTTCGTAGCTTTCCTTTAATAGATCAGGGGTGTCATATATACACTATACAGACAAAGGATTTTGTGGACACTTGATCATATGAACATCACAATTACACATGAAGTCTCCAATTGCTTTCATAATAACCAACACTCTTTTGGGAAGATGCTCCCAGAATTTTGGTGTGCGCTTGTAGAGATTCGTGGAGATCCAGGTTCAGATAGTGATGTAGGTGAGGTGAGAACCAAACATAGCTGGAAAAGTCAAGTCCCGATACGTTTGTCTGTATAGTGTATATAGAGCATCAGCCCAGGACTGGTCCAATCCAAATCCTATTTGTGGATTTTAAAAAATAAGTAAAAAATTAATAACCACCCACCAGCTTGCTGAATCACCAGTAAAAGTATTAAACCTGATTATCACATGCATATACTATATAAATGATCGCTTTAATATAAAAAAGATGTAGTGCTAATCAGTGCTACATCATATCGTTTATAAAACGTAGCAAGGCACCCATTTATAAACTGGAAACTAATATCTTCACTACGTTCACGACTGCCCCACACTGAGAAACGTATCTGACATGGTTTACATAGCAGGTCAGTGTAATGCGAAGCTTGTTATAATGCCAGTAAAAGCCAGGGTGATGTGAAGGTAAGAATCTTTTCCCTCTTTCACAGACTGAAGGACCTTTAGTAGGGTGAGGAGGTCATGGACAGGGTCCAGATGGCAGAAGGACGATGTGGTACTCTAGTCTTATGAACTCATACTGACAGGCAGCTGCTGAAAGAGACTGACAGCTAGAGATAAGAAATAAGAGAGACGTACCTGATGGAGAACAGCAGGTGGGCCAGGCAGGACATATCCATAGAGAGAGAGAGAGAGAGAGAGAGAGAGAGAGAGAGAGAGAGAGAGAGAGAGAGAGAGAAATCAGTCAATGTCAGGACTCAGTATGTCACACAGTATAACATACAACCATAAACCCTTTTTCATATTTTCCCAAAAGATTCTGATTTTGCACATTTTTCTAAAGTAATGCTTCACACTTTTCAAGATTTTTCAGATTGTCTGTATATATGTTTGGGCAGTCACTAAACTGCACTACTTCTCATGCAAAGCAGCGTTCTGTATACAGTGTTTATTGCATTTATTGTAGTTTATTTAAAAATCTGTGTACACGTTGCGTATCTGTGTATATGTTTTCACCTGACACCAAGATAAATTCCTCGTACAGTAAAGTGCTCTTTGCTGAACCCTTTGCTGTACCTGCCAATAAAACTTTTTCTGATTCTAAAAAACCTGTTACACCATCGTCACTCAGCTTTAACACAAATTATTTATTTGTCCCATTTATCCCACATTAGCATTCGCACCAAACCTCTGAGTGTTTTTAATCTACACGACTCGCTCCACTGTAACAGGGGAAATGATCACTAATACACCCATACCATGTTATTTTATAGATAGATAGATAGATAGATAGATAGATAGATAGATAGATAGATAGATAGATAGATAGATAGATAGATAGATGATGAAAAGATGGTTAGATAATAAAAAGACAAACAGACAGACAGACAGACGAATAGATAGATAGATAGATAGATAGATAGATAGATAGATAGATAGATAGATAGATAGACAGACAGACAGACAGACAGACAGACAGACAGACAGACAGACAGATAGATAGATAGATAGATAGATAGATAGATAGATAGATAGATAGATAGATGATAAATAGACAGACAGACAGACAGACAGACAGACAGACAGACAGACAGACAGACAGACAGACAGATAGATAGATAGATAGATAGATAGATAGATAGATAGATAGATAGATAGATGAATGGATGGTTAGATGATAAATAGACAGACAGACAGACAGACAGACAGACAGACAGACAGACAGATAGATAGATAGATAGATAGATAGATAGATAGATAGATAGATAGATAGATAGATAAATGGATGGTTAGATGATAAACAGACAGACAGACAGACAGACAGACAGACAGACAGACAGACAGACAGACAGACAGATAGATAGATAGATAGATAGATAGATAGATAGATAGATAGATAGATAGATAGGTGCACAGTAAGAGACGGGCAAAGAATAGATGTGACAGTACAGACAGTAATGCCAGGCTCGTGCTTTGGGACAGAACTACCCCCGCCTCATCTTCTCTGCTCTATGAGATCCAGTTTCATTAGATGCTTGCATGCTTGGCCATCAATCACACACACACACACACACACACACACACACACACACACACACACACACACACACACACACACATTTATATTCTTGCCTCCACCTTCCTCTTGCTGACAGTCATTGCTCGGTTCATAACAGGTGTCAGGTGTTCGAATGTATGTATCCGTGTGCACACGTCCCAACCTTTCCAGTCCTAATGCACTGACATGCCTGCAGTGATCTACACCTCTCTCCACTCTCCGGTTCACGCTGTGTGTGTGTAAGCCAATGCCGTGGACAACATTCAGAAGGCACGCATTCACACTTCACTGTGTACACAAGATCACAGGCGGAGAGAACCAGTTCACGCTGATTAGTATTTTTTACCTGTCATGAATCTGGGATGTAACCAAAGCTCGATTAGGTGTTGCTTTTACAGCAATGGACTGGTTTACTGCTATTGCTCCCATTAATCAATACAGATTGGGTTTACTTTAACAGGGCTTCCCTTATAAAAGAGCACCTGATTCAGCACAGGCTATTATTTTGCATTATATATTTTATATCATGTAATGGTATTTTTATATGTGAGTATTTAAACAGACTTTTCGGATTAAATATACACACAATTGTATAGAATGGATGCTGCAGCATGAAATCTTCTCTTCACTTCACAACTTCGGGAGCTAAACCTGTTCCAGCATGACAATACCCCTGTGCACAAAGCCAGCTCCATGAAGATCTGCTTTACAGGCCATGGAGTGAAAGATCTCCTGCTATAGGCATGAATGTGAATGCTGACTGCACCCCAGGCCTCCTCACCTCACCTACATCAGTACCTGAGCAGAAATCTCCACAAAATCTAGTGGAACATCTTCCCAGAAGAGTGGAGGTTAATTATAACAGCAAATTGGGACTGAATATGGAATGTGATGTCAGGTGTCCACAAATGTTTGTCCATATCGTGTATTATGTGACAGAAAAAAAACACCCAACCGTATCCACAATAACCCACTCCCAATCTTTCCACTAGTGAAAATTCATCAAACTCTCACAAACAACCGAGACAGTTCGCGGTCAAGGGGCGGGGTTAGCACCTGTCAAGGGGCGGGGTTAACACCTGTACAACTTTAATCAATTGCTGTCCTTTATTATAATTCCGACACATGTTTTGTGGATTAAAAAAACAAGAAAAACATGGCAGAAGTTTTGGATCGGGGGGTGGAGCGGTGCAGGCTGTGTGTATTCTGTGAGAACAGGAAAAGTCTGGTTAATGTGATTACGGCTTTCCAACTGTAACCAATAACCACAGACGATAAAATCGCCCGGTTCGGAATTGCCGTGCAGGCCGCGAGCATGTGAGCGTTAAATCTCATGCAGTCCGGCCCCTCGCTTCACTACAAAGCAAAACACAACTTGGACAGGGTTTCATTGTTGTTTCGACATTTAATCACAAATCTAATCTCAGGTATTTAAATGGTATAAGAATAACTGGTGAATTTGCAGTGATCAATAAGTGATTGATGATCGATTGATGCTTGATTGATGATCGATTGATGATTGATCGATGAGTGATTGCTGAACGGTTGATGAGTGATTGATAAGCAATTGATAAAAGATTGATGAGTAATTGATGAGTATTTGATGAGCGATTAATGAGCCATTGATAAGTGATTGATGAGCGATTGATAATCGATTGATGAGTGATTGGTGAACGGTTGATGAATGATTGATAAGCATTTGATGAGTAATTAATGAGCAATTGATAAGCGATTGATGAGCGATTGATAAGCGATTGATGAGTGATTGATAATCGATTGATGAGTGATTAATAAGCAATTGATGATCGATTGATGATTGATTGATGAGCGATTGTTGAGTAATTGATGAGTGATTGATGAGCAATTGATGAAAGATTGATGAGTAATTGATGAGTGATTAATGAGCGATTGATGAGTGATTGATAATCGATTGATGAGTGATTGATGAAAGATTGATAAGCGATTGATAAGCGATTGATGAGCAATTGATGAGTGATTGATTTTCCATTTTGCATTAAATAAAAGAGACTATAAATATAAAAAATAAGAAAATGAGAAATTAAAGGAAATAAGAGAATATATGAAAAAATTTGTAAGTGTCTGATCTATGATATTTAAAAAAGACTGCAAATATATTTAGATGTGCAAAATTGATGTACAAAATGTAATAAGGTTCAACAAACCAAAAACTTTTTATAAGTAAACTTCAGCAGTTACTATGGAAACAATAACGTAGTATAATAAAAAATGAACCAACACCTTCTGACCAATCAGAATAAAGACAGTGCTGAAAAACATCACAATTTAACACATTGTCTACTTTGTTCCATTATGTTACAAATGCTCTCATTAAAACTAATGTACTTGTACTTTGTCTCGCATCGTGACACACGTTTACGTTTACGTTATACGTCAATCGCTAACATACTGTAATCATGCACTAAAAGCTAATACACGTGCACCTCCATGAGCAGTTCAATCCGACAAAAAGTCTTCTGGTGAACCACATCCCAGATTCCACAGAGGCATAATTATCTCTGCTCTCCAGGTGGCTCTCGCTCATCATTCTCAACAATGCTCGCTAACTGCAGACGTCTGTCTGGACAGATTTAGACGTCTCCTCAGAGTGTGTTCAGCTGTGCTACGTATAATACTGCATGAGGACACACCAGGTTGTCTTTACCCGCTTTGGGTGCGATTTCAGCTGTCCATCACAATCATTCTTAGTTCAATGATGATAATGATGGATGTATAATTCATTGGACTTTAAGGATAAACAACCTCTTAATTAAGACTCAAAAAAACATTCTCTAAATGCTGTTTCTCATCATTGAACATTTCAAGGCTCTGGCATGGAGGAGTTGATGTTCAATCTATGACTTATAAGCTAATGCATGACTTGCTCAGGAGCTCCCATTTCCACAACTCCAACTGACTCTACGAGGAACATTACTCATAATCACACACTGCAGTGCTCCAGAAAATTTTTACTCTGGTGTTTTTTATTGAATTAATCACACTCATGGTGTCACCCAGATGAGGATCGGTTCCCCTTTTGAGTCTGGTTCCTCTCAAGGTTTCCTTCTCAAACCATCTGTGCCACAGTCAACCCCAGTCATCAGGGAATAATACACATACATTTAAATATACATTAATTTTGTTTCATATTATTTAGATTCTGTACAGCTGCTTTGAGACAATGTCCATTGTGAAAGCGCTATAGAAATAAACTTGAGGTGAATGTTTTCATGCCCCGTTATTCTTTAAAGAACTTAAAAATTATGTACATCATTGATCATGATCCAGGAATTTTTGTGTACATTTCACCATAAATTTGTATTATCAAATGCTCTTCTCCTAATAGTAGTGAACTCTAGTGTCTAGGTTCTATTTATTATTCTCAAATGAGGAGAAATTTTGTTTGGCTTTGTCGAAGTCAAGGGAATTTTGCCTGCTTGTGTGACTTCACTCTATGTTTGTTGTTCTTGAGAGCTGAACGGTAATTGGTCAGGAGACAAAAAATAATCACTTGGTCATGTTTTTAAAAAGGTTATGTCTTTTTTTAAAGCAGGTGAACTTCCTCTTGCCCTGACGCCAGACTCTGTATGATTTTTCACGAGTTGTCAATCTCATACGTGTCGTCTCTGACTTACGATGGAGATGCGTTACAATGACCCCATCGTAACTTCAAAATACGGTAAGTCGAGACGTGGCCTGGGCTTCCCAGGAGTGTTAAAGTATGATGATCAGTATGAGGTAGTACATCATTTAACATGTAAAGTACAAAATTGGAGCATCCCAATTGTAAATTTTCCATTTAGATGAATAAAGTATCTATCTATCTATCTATCTATCTATCTATCTATCTATCTATCTATCTATCTATCTATCTATCTATTTGTCTGTCTGTCTGTCTATAACGCAGGTCTAATTTACAGTACCGTACTGTATAAACTATACCGTATATATGAATGTGGCAGTGGGTGAATAGACATGTTCTGTTTCAGTGTCCGGTGATGCAGATAAAAAAAGAGAGAGACAAGAGTTAAAACTTGGCTTTAAAACCGAGTAAGAGTACGGCGTCTCTCAAAACGGAAGGAAACGTGTACATCCTGGCAGCACCTCAACGTATCATCCCCTTAAGGAACTTTAAAAGATTAAAGCTTAAAGAAAGTAATGCTGTCTGTTTTTAGCCTTTCTAAGATGTTACGGCTCAAAGATCAGCGTGCTAATCAGCTGTAGAGATTTAAATGCCATGCTCAGGACCAAATACGACACCAGCAAGACATCAACATGACTGTAATGGAGACCAGACACTTAGAAAAGAACCCCAGTGTGTTTTATTCAAAAACACAAGTCGAGAAAAAACGAAGTATAAACTGGTAATAAAGTTAAATATCAGAGGTTGATCATGTGGTTTTATCTAAGCTGAGCCGTGGCTGTGTTCTGGCAACCAGATTTGAGTGAAATCAATGGCAACATTCTGTTGCACGACTTGAATCCGATTAAAGTGCAAAAACACGGGACATTGTTCAGCTACAAATCTGAGAAACTTCCAAACAATTAACATGAGCAAGCAGATCGGCATCTGTTCTCTTTAACCAGTTAGTGAGGGTTGATGGGATGAACACTTACGCAATATGTTTTTGTGTCGCAATAAACGCATTTTTCACCTTCAAGGTTGTAAACATTTTGTGTCAAATATACGATAAATATCCAAATGAATCCTTTTCCATCGTTACAACATGCAGAAAAGTTCAAGTGAAATGAAAACTTACACAAGACACCATTATTTACAATGACAGAAAGGATGTGAATGTGGGAACTTAATTTTTTATACTTTCTCACTCAGCCGTAAGTCGGTTGCAATAAGTGTTTTCAGAGTGAAATGTAAATGTCTGGCATGTCGCTGGAACTCAGGATGAATATTTGTCGAGGGAAAGTTCAATTAATTTAGCTAAAAAGGCAGACGTTACTTCCAAAACCGCATTAAAGCAAATCGGATAAGATTATTTTTTTTATTCAACCACATTTCCCCTTTTTCCCTCGTTGACTCTTTGAATGTTCAGAAACCTTTGCATATGGGTTTCGGTTGGAAACCTCAAATTTTTAACACATGGTTAAACTTCTACTCTTCCAAATGTTTTTCTTTTATTGGGCTTGAACAGAAATTTGTACACACACACGAGACCTGAATCTAACCCTAACTTTCATCTCAGTAACCAAAGAGGAAACATTTGGTTTGTTTTTGTTTTTATTTTAATGGAAGCTGAAATTTGTGCATATTTTTAAATAAAAAATATTAAAGTTGGTATGTATTTGGTCCTAAACAAGATATAAAAACCTATTGCCTTATTATCTTATTGCCGTTTTTTTGCTTTGCTGCTTTGAGAATGATCAGTCTTAGATAACATTTTATTTAATAAATCTTTATAAAGAATAAATCAAAGGGGTTCATACAATTATAAGACAGGACTCAAGTCAAGTCAAGTCAAGTCAAGTTTATTTGTATAGCGCTTTTCACAACAGACATTGTCTTAAAGCAGCTTTACAGAAATCCACAGTAAAGGTGAATGGTGTGAATTTGTCCCTGATGAGTAGCCGTGGCGACTGTGGCAAGAAAAAACTCCCTTAGATGTTATTGGGAAGAAACCTTGAGAGGAACCAGACTCAAAAGTGGAACCCATCCTCATCTGGGTGACATCAAGAGTTTGATCATAAATCTTTTAACAATACAGAACACGGGAGAGTGAGAACTAACATGAGTACTGGAGTATAAGATTATAAGTAAATGTTCTTTCTACAGTCTTTGGTATAAAAGTAGGAGATACTGAGCTCAACTGAGCTAGGAGCTCAAAGTGTGTGATCTCAGAGTCAGTGCTATACTTTTTCATTAAATATAAAAATATATATATATCTGTCTAATGAAATTTTCTTGCTGAATAGAGTTTTACATGACGCGAAAAACAAAAAACATCCACTAAGTACATAACACATTGTACGTTATAAATAATATTATTTTATATTATATTTTATTTTATTATACTATATTTTATTTATTATATTATAATAAATGATTATATTATATTATAATAT
>MU551577.1:8098094-8120006 GCA_024362625.1 Silurus asotus
TATAAATATATATTTCATTTTTTTTATCATAAAAATGTTGAAAAAATCTCTAACAATCTTAAATTATTTATTTTTTAAATAATTAAAAATCATTAAAAAAATCTTTAAAAAAAATCTTTACAAAAATAATAGCTTGCCCATAATGAATTAGATTTTCTAGAAAACAAACTTTGGTGCAGTGCAAAAAAACCCAGCAAGGTGAAATCATACCTAAGCCCTAAAAAGAAGATAATGGTTTTTGGTCCCAATCTTCACTTGGTCGTACTTTCTATTTAAATCAAGTCTCGACCTTTTTAAGACACTATTTTACACTGAATGCCCACTACGCTGTAAATGTTATATCATTAGAATGATACTATTCAGTAGTACAGTAGATTCAGATCAGTGTACAAAGAAGCAGAAAGTATAACAGAGACAAATTGGGAGAAAAAAATCCTTTCTGTTCTATAAGAACCATTGTTACTGTGAACATTCATTCCAGTTCCTCTATTGAAAGTCAGTAAGAAATTATTCTTCACACATGCAGCATTTTTTTTATCACAGTTTACAATCTACACACCCCACATTTAACATTCCTGTCATATATTTATCTCCGTATTTGTTTAGCGACTTTCTTTTTTTTTTTCGAGAAGCACAAATGGTTTTCCAAAATAGAGAAAGTGTGTTTTACATCAGCAAAACAAAATCCAGCAGAACTGAGAAACCTGCTCCCAATCCAGAATATCCATATTTAATATGATCAGATTGGTCACATGATTCGCTCAAGGATTCGTACTGTTTCATCAGCATCATGCTATCAAAAGTACAATCAGTGACCGTGGGAAGAAACTGCATATTCAAGTCAATCTATAAAATCTGCCCATCTAAATGTGTGCCATAGGCAAAAAAAAAGAAGGACTGATAGCAAAGTAACTATAGAAGCCTGCCTCTTATTAGAGATACATTTGGGAAATAAATTGACATGGTCTTTCCGGTCTGCCCCCAGTCCATGTACAAAAAGTGAACAAAATGTGCCATCAAATTATGGTGATAAGAAAGTATAGGTTCCTCAGAGGAAACGCCTCAGAGAAATAAAATAAAATAAAAAAATAAGAAAGCAAAATTAGCTACAAATGGCACCATGTGACCCGACCTCCTTTAGCGATTTCTCAACATGCACCATGCTTTCATAGGGTTTAATAACAAACTATTCAGTGTTTTAGATCATTTAGATCACAGGTGACAAAACGCATTGTGTTGAAACCTGAAGCTGCATGTTATGTGGCTGCTTCACATAACATCTGTGACAAGCAAGAGAGCTGATAAGACATGTCATTAATTTATTAAGTTAGTGTTTATCTGGCAACTCAAAACTGGGACTCCAATCATTGGGTACATCTTCACCATCAGACACACCTCCAGCTCAGGACATGCCTTCAACACATAATACACTTCCTGCACAGGACATCCCTCTAAAGACACCCCTATCACAGTATAAACCTTCACCACATGACAGACCTACAAAAACGTTTTCTCATTTTAATTTCAAAATCAGACATGCCTCCACCAGACAAGCCTCCACCACCAGACACGCCTCTACCACACCTCCATCACCAGACACGCCTCCACCACCAGACACATTCCCAACACAAGACACGCCCCCACCACCAGTCACACCTCCACCACCTGAAACGCCGCCAACACCAGGCACATCTCCACCACCAGACACACCTCCACCACCTGAAACAGCTCCACCACCTGAAACACCTCCACCACCTGAAACACCTCCACCACCTGAAACGCCTAATGAAACGCCTCCACCACCAGAAACGCCTCCATCACCTGAAACGCCTCAACCACTAGAAACGTCTCAACCACCAGAAACGCCTCCAGCACCAGAAACGTCTCCACCACAAGAATCGTCTCCACCACCAGAAACGCCTCCACCACCAGAAACGCCTCCACCACCAGAATCATCTCCACCACCAGAAACGTCTCCACCACCAGACACACCTACAGGCCTGTTTGCTTGTTTTCAATTCAAAACAAATGAGCACAATGTTCTCGGACATACCGTCTATGCCCTCCACCTCTCTTTATGCTTTGGAAGGAGATCTTACATCTTCGTTTTTTTATTTTCCGCCCTCACCACAACATGTCAAAACATAATCAATAAAAAAATGAGACGGATAGCACACAATCTGGATTTCATCTTTCCTGATGCATGAGTCAGCACATTTTCAGTGTGTAGACTTTGCAAGTGGTCCTGTTCTGTCCTGTTCTGTAATCTGCTGAATATTTTCAGAAGCACATGATACGGTATAACCTGAATTCGGATTTTGACACAGTGAAGGAACACGGGCTAAAAACAGAACGCTAGAACTAGCGATATCGTTCAAATCGGGAACTGAGATATGGATCAGTGGTTTCGTGGTGGGAAATTATGCAAAGTGCAAGATTTCAAATAAACTCACAATTTGTTTAAAACAGAATCAGGCAAGTCAAATCTCCAGTATGTTTATCCTCTTCTGTGTTTGGTTGTCTGGAAATGGACAAGCAGAGATAAAAAGATAAAGTGGCTCTAAAAGAATGTATGTATGAAGTTTGTCCATAATGTGTGAAAGTAGCAAAGAAAAAACTCCCAAAGATGGCAGATGAGGAAGAAACCTTCAGAGAAACCACACTTCAGAGAGAACCCATCTTCATCCTTCTCACCAAATGTCCATTCATTATAGTTCCATCATTGTTAGGGTGTGCAGTGACTGGCGCTTCAATGCAAGTAATAGTAGTAGACTATTGATATGAAGAAACATGGACTATGAGATTCCTCCAGTTATTTCAGTCTGTTGAGGATTTTTAGACAGAGATGAAAAAACTGATTCAGATAGAAGAAGATCTCCATCTGAATCATTACATGAGTTCATGTCTTCATCCTTCAATCTGTAGTTAATAATGTCTTAGTTCAGCTTTATAGCCCTGAGTAGGCAGTCGGAAATTAAAGCACAGTCCTACAGAGAAACAAAACCGAATCACGATGACATCATTGATCACTGTGCAGCAGATTCAAGATGTTTTTATATTCGAGATGTTCTGCAGTCATTAAAACTCTCTTGTGGGAACATACAGATTGTTTTAACAGCCGAGGAACTTTCTCTGTCTCGTCTGAAGCGTAGTAAAGGATCATTTGTGCTAATAATAACTCCATCGTCAGGATTTGGTTTCCTGAAAAGTTCCTCGTATTAGATCATATCATTTTAAAAAGTCAACCTTATTTACTAAACTGCATTATGACTTTCGCATGACGTTTTCACTTCGATTCGTGTGAAACACATCAGATATTGTATACATAAAACATCTGTGAGCATCTGTCTCAGAGCACTAAAAAGTCAAAATGCAAACACATAAAAAAACACGATTCTGAGGTCTTATTTAGAGACCGGTTCATCTAAATAAACAGACTACAAATAAGCAGAACTTTCCCACACGGCTCCTGGTTCGAGACCCTGCACATGGCACTTTCGTTTATTCCTGCACAACAACACAGGAGAAGCACAAAGCAGACACGTAAACGCAAAGTCACGCAGAACCACTGATATTCCCCAGGTCATCTTCCAGAATATGAGCTCAAACACAGACTGTAAGCATGAGCTCGCAACGACAGGAAGTTTAGACTCGGATAACGAATAAAGAATAAAACGTAACCCAGAGATAAAACAGAACTCCGAGGATCGTTCGTTCGAGTGAGTCATGAGGATGAGTCGTGTTTAAACGAATAGACGAAGAGTAACGAAGTGGCGATTTACAAAACATCAACACTTATTTATATAATAATGATTCGTTTCAGAAAGTGGATAAACGTGATGTAAACATGGCTGTAAAATAATAAGCGATTTTTCACACGGTTACAAGGTCAAAGCACAAAAAACGACCTTGAAAACGATCATTTTGACTATTGTGTAATGTTGTGTGTGTGTAAAAATTATAAACCTAATGCTTACAATGTCAGTGCAAATAATACATACTATAGAACAAATAAAGTTTACTATAAGACAATAATAACACTGTAAAACTAATAATAATACAAATAAAAAAAACACTATAAACCATGAATGCTGAAATTTCAGAAATCATCAGAAATCATCAAGAACCACATATAGCTGGAAAAGTTAGGTGTCCCAATACTTTTGTCTATATGTTGTAACTTTTACAGAAGCGACCTTTTTTGGAAAACATTAACAATGTTTTTTTTATTTTTGAACTCAGCAGAGAAAAGCGTGAGAGCTGGTACACCTCTCCAGATCAGCAGCTCCTTCAGAAGTTGTTCAGAGGATACACATATGTGCCTTTTATTTCTCTGTCCGTTTTAAAGTTCAGCATGTGGACTCTGATCTTCTGAGAAAGTAAACACACAGTAAACGTGAGCAGAATCGCCGGTGCACATCTGTGGAACGTCAGATCTGATTAATAGTAAACACATCTGCACATGAGATCGGGGTTAAGAGACAAAAGACAGCCGTGTATTAGCATTCTGAATCTCATTAAGTAAGTAATTGCGTTTCAAAGGACAGTAACGATGTTTTCATAAGAAATTCATGTTTGAATGTAATAATGAGATCCGAGTATTGGAGCCATTAAATGTGACATTTCTGACTAAAGCTCTGAATCTCAGGGGCATAAACCTGAGATTGTATTCGCTCGTATCAGGAACAGCTGCTGCAAAAATGCTTATAAAACCCTCAATCTGAAAATCCTGCTTTGGCATTTATTACATGGTGATCTGTGATTTTTATTGCCTATATAATTAAAGATCACTCTGTGAAGCTGGGGATGGTTCCTCATCAACAGCCTGAAGATTCATGAAGTTACTGAGCAACTCAAGAACTTTGAGGATGGATGTGGACTGGAATTAGAATAAATTGACTACTACAATTGTTTAAGGCCTGTCTGTCTGTCTGTCTGTCTGTCTGTCTGTCTGTCTGTCTGTCTGTCTATCTATCTATCTATCTATCTATCTATCTATCTATCTATCTATCTATCTCTGAAATGCTGCTTTGAGACAGCATCCATTGTATATGACTACATGTGTGTGTGCGTGTGCGTGTGTGTGTGTGTGTGTGTGTGTGTGTGTGTGTGTGTGTGTGTGTGTGTGTGTGTGTGTGTGTGTGTGTTAGGTCTGAATGATGGCTCTGGAGGTGCAGAAAAGCGAGTGCTAATTCTAGGATTTAGAGCTCAATCTGTCTCTTCCATCAGGCTGAAACTGGAGCTGGAAAAGTTGCCAGCAGAAAAGCGCTAACGATCCATTTGCCACATTCCTCAGGCAACATCTACAGGTACCTGTGTATTTATTTCTTTAGAAAGTACTATATCCTGGTCTGGGGGTTGTTGAGGATAGAGCCGGAGACCAGTGAGAGAAAGTGAAAAGGTAATATGCACGGGATATATATATATATATATATATAAATATCTTGACAGGCAGATCTCTTGTCCAATGAGCGGTAAGTATTCCATTCGCAAACTATTCCTTCCTTTTCCAGTTTGTCTGATTTGTTGTGTTTTTGGATTTGATCATTCGTTTTCTGATTATTTTATTTGTTTTGCACTTCTCGTATATTTTTACCTTAACCTGAAACTCTTCCACGTTTCCAGTTTGATGATTTGTCCACTCAGGACCCCCGTAAGTCACGTTGTCTCCGGTCATTTACTACGCTTAATCTCACAGCTCGAAATCAGACCACGTCTCTCGACCTGCATGACCCTGCCTTTAACAGCATCAAATAAACCATCATCAAACAACAATACCCCACTGACTCACACTCGAAGCCTTTCACACTCACCACCGGGACACACAGCCACCTTTGACCTCCAGGTCTACCCTGCTGTTTCTAAACCAGCTTACACACAGCTCCGAGGGGCAGTGAGGGGGAAAAGCAGGGGTCAGGATGAACAAGTAGGTGCAACGAGGTGAAAGAGCGACAGGAAATGAACATCCGCAGACAACAGTTAGGGATTTCAGGACAACCGGGAAGCCTGCAGGGAGGGATTTCTGGGCCTGAGAGAAAAGCCAGGGCCTCAGGTGTGGTGTGAATTCACACACTTTTGTTAAAAGCATAGATTAGCTTCATACTGGGAATGTCTCTCTTTTTGATGTTTGCACAATATTGGGGATTAAACACGAGATTAAAGCAAGCCTGAAGTTTTCATGAAGTTGAGTAAGAAAGATGGACGAACACTAAAAAGAACGCTTTTGTGTTTCTGTGGTTGGTATCGATAATCTAACAGAAGGTCACAATGATTCCAGTTTTTCAAATGCACTAATAAACAAAATGCCAAAGACTTCATACCCTGAGGCTAGACTATAAACGTAGACTATTTTCACAGTGTGTACATCTATCTATCTATCTATCTGTCTATCTGTCTATCTGTCTATCTGTCTGTCTGTCTGTCTGTCTGTCTGTCTGCCTGTCTGCCCGTCTGTCTATCATACTGTGCACACCAATTGGCACTTTAACATGACTTGTGTGATAGTTAATTAAGTTAAACATATACACACACACACACACACACACACACACACACACACACACACCGCTTTGTTGACAGTGGTGTAGAGTGCCCACCTGCAGAAAATGCTGTTTTGAATAATCATCTTTCATGAGAACCTACTCCACTAAAACACACACACACACACACACACACACACACACACACACACACACACACACACACACACATATGCACACATGCACAGATGCTGAGCATCCTTCCCTCGCATGCAGATGTGCAATCATCGTGAATGACTGATGAAGTGAAAATAAAGGGGACAGTAAAAGAAGCCTCCGCGAAACAGGAACCAGCTGTTTCACCATCACGCAAATAAGAGTCTTTAAGACGACTTACAATCAGAATCCTCTAAACAGTGTCTGAACATGTCATAAACATGATCTGCCCTCGGGGTTTTACACTCAGTGCTCTCGCTCTACAAGCAAGTGTGGTTTTTAATTAGTTAGACTCATGCAATAAAATCAAAATGAGCTGCGCAGAGCTCATGATAAGACTGGTGTAGGTACAAGTGTTACATTAAGAATCATAACATCATGTGAATTCCATATTATCTGGCTAAGGGATCCACATCTTTAAAAAAAAAAGCTTCTAACATTCTAGGTGCTTTCGCTACATGACAGTAAATATAATGCATCACGTCATGAAGCTCTGCCCTACCCTCTCACCCAGTCACAACCAATTCACGTGAGTAAAAGTACGAATCCCTGACCGCTCACTGTCCACATAAGTTCCTGTTTTAACCCAGATTTAGCATTGCTCTGACGGAAACACATGTTTTGCTGTTCTTCCTTAAAAGAATCTCCGAAAACATTTATATAAAGAGTGTTATTCCTGAACTCTGACATTCACTGCGTCCAAATAAATTGAAGCAAAACCTCTCGATCATTACTATAGACATGCACAAAACAGAGCACATGGTCATTTCCTTAACCGTGGTTCAGGTCTGTGGATTCCGACACACACACACACACACACACACACACACACACACACACACACACACACACACGCCCAACATGTTTTCACTTCAGGTACGCCTTAAATGAGAGTCATTTTTCACTTTAAATTGGATGTAATAATCTTACAATTTTGAGACACAGGGGTTCCAGTGTCAAGCGCACACCGAGCGGAATCTAGATTTCCACCTAGATAAAAAAAAAAAAGTCACTTCACATACGGTTCTTATAAAGACATACACACTCTCAAACGCTTCTATCCATTAACAGGTCACAAATAGGTACCAAATGGACCAGAGTCTGCGTCTGTATCTGCGTCTGGGCAGTGTGTGTTTTTCAGAAGCTAATGCCAGCCAGTTACAGCTTTCCTTATCACACGAGCATCACACAGCTCTCCATAACACACAGTGTATCAAAAAACCAGCAGCAGGAGCAAATCACTTCTCCAAGAGGCCTGGATCGCTTTCTGTAATAAGCGGATCGCTTTGACCTCAGACTTGTTCAATTTGGTGCTTATGCACGAACATCTGTGGAATGCATTTGGCGTAAATGTTACTTTACTAAATATTACAATAGTATGGAACTCTTTACTCCTTTATAGATAGATACAGTGTACTACATTATCAAATCCTATATAACTTTATGGAAAAGTCAAGTCAAGTAAAGTTTATTTCTATTGCACTTTTTACAATGGACATTGTCTCAAAGCAGCTTTACAGAATTTATGAGTTAAGGTGAAAAATGTGTATTTATCACTGATGAGCAGCCATGGTGACTGGGTGACTGTAGTAAGGAAAACCTTCCTTAGATGTTATGAAGAAGAAACCTTGAAAGAGAACCAGACTCAAAACTGTCATTTTTAATAAACCACTTAACTATTTAATCAAACTCTATAGAACTTTATTGAACTGTACTTTATAAACCTTTATATCAATTTACAAAACTCTAAATGACTTTATAGAAATATATACTAAATTACAAAACTCTATATGACTTTATTGAACTTTGTACTACTTTATGAATCTCTATGCTAAATTATGAAATTCTATATGACTCTATAGGACTCTATAATAATTTATTAAACATTATATGACTATTGAAATATGTACTACTTTATAAAGCTTTATACTAATAAACATAAATTCTCTATAAGCCTCTATAGAACTTTATACTAATTAATAAAACTCTATATGACTTTATAGGACTAATTATAGGACTTAACACTAATATATGAAACTCTATATAAGTTCTGTAGTACTTTCTGGAGCACTACACCACTGTATACAGCTCTATCACTATACTACCAACTTTTATTATCTAGACTACATTGTAAAATGCTAGACGGATATATGGAATAAATAAGGTGCACAGTTTTGCAATCTCAACACGTCTTTTCATCTCATTCCAGTAACTGAGATTTTGGAAGAAACAGGAAGCAGTGAGTTAGTGTTGGTACAGAAAGTGCTCTAAAATTGGTGACCTAAAGACCAGGTCATGATGGAGCCATGCTTAGGATAACCGTAATGACCCAACATCCCCCTGGTTGGTTTCACACACACACACACACACACACACACACACACACACACACACACACACACACACACACCCGTTTGACTAGCTATCCTTGTGAGGACCTTCTTTTGACATAATTATTAATGCAACAAAATAATGCTATGCTACACTATAACATCAATAACCAGAAATTAGTTAAGGAAATTGGCTTTATTATTATTCAGCTTTTATTTGTGTTGAAAAAGATCAAATAAGTCAAAAGCGAGAGGTCCCAACAAGGATCGTCCAAATGTCCCCACAAGGTTTAGTTCAGAGTCAGATATATGTACCCTTGTGAAGACATATGGTCCCCACAAATACACACACACACAAACTAATTATTCACACCTGTCTGCCAGATTTAGCACTAAATGAAACCAAGGACATGAAATAAAGCACATGAGGTATAGATGGAATGGACCTTAAAAGTTCACATAAATCATTTCTGATCAGTTGGAAAAGAAATGTTACATAAATCAAGGACAAAAAATGAGGCAGAAGATGTACAGGCACGTAGAAATGACTTAATGTTGCAGTGATATAGTGATATAGTGTTTGGAGAAATTTATCAAAGTAGAACTATAGACATGCTATTCATCATGCAGTCAAACAACTAAATCAGTCAGAAGATGGTGTATTGACCTGACACACTCTTGTTGTAAGGTCGTAGAGCTGCTTACTTTCTGTATAGTATTAGTAAATATGGTAACTTTTACCATAAACATTAAGAAAAATTAAATTTGTCTAAACCTTTTCCAAAAATGAATTCAGTACAGTGTGTCTGAAGGCATATTAAATAAACAGCTACACAGGCTACATTTATTATTTTAATTATAATTTCAATGCTTGTTTGCTCTAAGAAAGCATTTGTGCAATATGTGTGTGGAAAAAATTTTAACTTTGTTTCATATAACACTAAAGACATACTGTATCAACAAAAAGCATTAGTGCAGATAATGTGCTCGGCTCAACAGAAAGCTTTAATTCGGGAATCTGAAAGTGAGAAAAATCTTCATAGCTTAACGTTGAATTGTGAACATGGTATTTAAAGCAGTGCCAGAGAAGCTTTTCTGCCATGTTCAACTCTACCTGGCATTGGTGGAGCCTAAAAACAATGACCGACTTTGAAGCTGTGTTTCTGCTGATCAAACTCATATAAATCTAATTATACAGTAATCCCTCGTTTTTTGTTGATCCCGGGCGGTTTTGAAACGTAGCCATCGCAATAAACGAAAAAACTCGATATACAGACGCCACCCAAAAAATTCTTTTTTTTTATTGTTTAAGCCGTAAATCATCGTCCAACACACTTTAAACACACACAGAAAACATTTGAAAGAATATAGTAAGATGAATTTAGTGTAAATTTGTAGAAATACAGTTCACTGTATCACATTTATAGTGAGTGCATTACAGTATACAGGTCTGTTGTAGCGTAGCCTATGTTTAGTTTCTGTGTTTGTTTATTAGTTGACGTGTCCTATGACATCAAAAAGGAGGCACATCACCGCCTTTCTTTCGATTGGCTAAATTATATGTCTAACTTTTGTATTTTTTTTTGGTCTATCGTGCGTGAGAGAGCGAAAAAAGTTAGATATGTGGTAAATGCATTTCCGCAATAAACCGGGGGCGCCAGATTCCAACCGCGGTAAAGCAGGGGATTATTATATACATAATAAACCAATAGTACATTTAGCTTACAATATTTACATAATTATTTAATAGAATTATAAAATAATTACAATATTTATAATATACAATATTGTTTTGCATTGTTTAAATCTTTTGAGTTTGTTTAGAGTTGTGAATCTGACCAAATTTCAACGTAAAGCCATTATGGTTACATTTTTTCCACAATAATATGTGCATTCAGCTTTTTCCTACTCTGCAGTCACCCTGTCAGCGCAACCATGTCCAAAATGAGTGCGAAGCATCTTCACTACCTCTGACATTTGACCTCACATTTTAGACACACATACCTTTCCAGCAGTTAGTCAAGTACACTCATCTACAAAGCAAAGGTGGTCTAATGCAGTGGTCTCCAACCCCTGGGCAGAGGACCGGCACTGGTCCGTGGGTCAATTGGTACTGAGCCGTACAGAAAGAATACATAACTTACATTATTTCCGTTTTATTTATTATCTGATTCTGAATAATGTTTTATATTGGAAAATTACCTTAGTCACATGTCTTACCTCCATCCGCTACCTTCTTAAAGGGGCTTTAGCCGCTAACACATAATACATTACCGCTAAATTGAAACCCCCAAGCTAACAAAATGAACAAAAAATAACACAGTGGATTTACGTTTATTATAATATTTAGAAAATACCAGTTTTTATGGTCATATCATTTTATTATCACACCTTAAAGGCCGGTCCGTGAAAATTTGTCTGACATTAAACCGGTCCATGGCACAAAAAAGGGTGGGGACCACCGTTGTAATGCATCTGCTGTTCAGTTTGTGTTCAATTATAACTGCTGAAACCTACGATATTATTAATAAAGAATTTATACTTGAGTCCAACTTGAAAAGTTATCGTTTCCTAACCCAGACCAAATCCTACACATACAGGGAGCGCAGAATTATTAGGCAAATGAGTATTTTGACCACATCATCCTCGTTATGCATGTTGTCTTACTCCAAGCTGTATAGGCTGGAAAGCCTACTACCAATTAAGCATATTAGGTGATGTGCATTTCTGTAATGAGAAGGGGTGTGGCCTAATGACATCAACACCCTATATCAGGTGTGCATAATTATTAGGCAACTTCCTTTCCTTTGGCAAAATGGGTCAAAAGAAGGACTTGACAGGCTCAGAAAAGTCAAAAATAGTGAGATATATTGCAGAGGGATGCAGCAGTCTTAAAATAGCCAAGCTTCTGAAGCGTGATCATCGAACAATCAAGCGTTTCATTCAAAATAGTCAACATATATCTGAGAGCTGTTTTTGACCAAAGTGGAAAATGTCAAAAATGTTGAAGGTGAAATTCAGGGTCAGATTTTTAAATCCAAAAGTTTCTTCAGTATTTAATCAGACAACATTGTGCGTGTACATGATTGGTTTTTAAAAGTGCTTTTCATTGCATCTTCCATCGGATTATGTGAATTCACTGGACCCTAATTTTTAACATCTCAGAGATTATGCATGTTTATGCATTTAGTGTCTAAACCTACATCTTTTAACCCTTTTACAATTAACCAATAAAAAAGCAGGGACAGAAAATACAGACTAAAGATGCAGATTTGTTTTTCTTGCTCTTACCTTTGGTAATATGATGTAATTTAAATACAAGAAGTAATTTTACATTTTAAAAATATACACAATTATGATGATATAAAGTAAGTCTGATACCATAGCAAGCATTTATTTAAACATCTAATAGGTGTCTAGTTTATTGCCACTTTATTAGTCCATGAATATAATAATTATTTGTAAACCTTGCAAAAGCCCACACAATATTATATAATTATAATGTCTTTATATAATTTAGCATCTTATAAAATCTCATGTATGCTATTATTTAACATTTTTTGAGCAAGTGTGCCTGAAATTTAGGATGTTTATTGACCTTTAATGGAATCCCATCATTCCACCTTGTGGTATCACCAAGCTGTTCATCAACCAAGGTGATGCACTATATGGACAAAAGTAGTGGGACACCTGACTGTTCCAGCCATATGTGGTTCTTTCCAAACTGGTACCACAAAGTGAACATCTAGTGGAACATCTTCCCAGAAGAGTGGAGGTTATTATACATGCAAATGTAGATTAAACTGGATGTTGGATGTTTGGAACTGGCTGTTCAAAAAGCACAAACATCTTATGATCAAACAAATCTCATAGTCTGATGTTTAAATCCAAGGTCAGAATCACATGAGACACCTTTGATTTACTTGAGCTCCCCTTTTCAACTCCGATTTCGGAGTCTACTACATGTAAAGCTGAACTTGTAAATAATTTCTTTCTTTTTTCTCAATCAGGAAGCCACTCTTCTGTCAGCTATCAATCATAAGCCTTTATAAATGGAAATCCTCAGGCTTGCATAACACGTACTTGAATTGTGAGTTTCTGCTTCTTTTCACTAAAGCAGGTCGGCCCTGTCAGTTTTCTTTCCCAGCCTGCACCTCTGCATCTCGTAACAAAACATCTGGAACGGGGCAGCTAAAACAGGGCCCCCTTGGTAAAAAACATGTCCAAACAGTGCTAATAAGAACCAGTTGCATCATTTAGCTGCATGCTGATGAATGAGCGCTGTTTTCGGTGCTCTCAAAGCCGAGGCAGAGACGCAGCGGGAACGTGTGGAGCGTTGGGGACCGAGGATAGACTTTCATTCACAGCACTCGGTGCGCTTTCAGTAGGCCGGCTGTCTGTTCAATTAGCGAGCCGTCATCGCAACACGCGCAAAGCGTTCACGACACTGCTTAGAAAATCCATATTATAATGCTGGACTTTGTTGGGTGATAGAGTTCTGCTTTGGTTTGGGTTCCTAAAACATTTATTCACTTTCGTGAACATGAAAAAATCACTGTTGCCAACATGATAAACAAATTCAAGTATCACAATAAAATCAAGTATTAAATTTAGCATCTTTTTGTGCAAAAATACTTATACAGCTCTCCATTTTACATCAAACCTCAGTTAAGAGATCAACTTAGATAATGACTAATTGCAGATCACCAATGTTCCCCATCAGCCAATCACTGATCACCATTCTTTCCTAATGGCTAATTATCGATCAGCCTTATTGCCTAAAACAATCACGGATCACCACCATACTTAAAAATCATTAGTTACTATTATTGCCCAACATCCAATCACTGATCCTCAATGTTCCCCAAAACCAACCACTGATCAAAGTGGTTCCCAACAATCACTGTCTATAGCTGTTCTCAACAACCAATCACTCATCCTCATTATTCCCAGTCATCCAATCATTGAGCACCACCGTATCCAATCATTAATCACTATTATTCCAAAACACCCAAACTCTAAACTCCTTTGTACCCCACATCCAACCACTGATCAGGATTATTCCCCAACATCCAATCATTTAACCCCATTGCACCCAACATCCAATCAGTGATCATGATTTTTCCCCAACACTCAATCATAGTTCCCCATTGTAGTCCACATCTAATAGCTTACCAACATCCACCATCCAATCATTGAGCTCTATTGTACCTTGAAATTAATCACTGATCACAATTATTGCCCAACATCCAATCTTTGAGCCCTATTGTACACCATATCCAATAGCTAACCACCATTTTCCCCAAACATCCAATCACTGAGCCGCAATGTAATAATAATGTATAATTAATCACTGATCATTATTTTAAGCAAAACCTAACAAATTTGCAACTCTGATCTCTGCTGCTCTGTGATTGGTTCCTGACTGTCACATGATCCCCGAGGACCTGATTGAATGTAATCCCTGTAATAAGAGCTGCATTTGTGATTAAATAGTTAGAATTTAGTGCTGCCTGAGTAACTTCTGCAACCGATTCATCTCCGCTGGTGCGTTACATTAAATAATCGAGTTTTGGATAATTCTCCACAAACCCCTTTTTTTTCTCCAAAAGGATTATTAGATCATTCATACCAATTTCTGAAGAATTTGTGATGATGAGATTATTATTATTTATTTATTTTTTTGCCTTTCTTTTCGTTTCTGTCTCTCTTTAGCTCTGTCTGTTTCATGCACACATGTTCTGGATTTTGGTCCAGCTGTGAGGTCATGTGTTAGAGTACTGGTTGATGAATGACGGCCATCTGTCCTCACTCGCTGATAACACCGCTCCACCCCTTAAAAAGAAACAAAAAACACCAAAAAAAAGAAAAAAGGAAGAAGGCAAAAACGGTGCAATAGGTGTCACATTATGCACAAGTTTCCCGAAGAAGAGGATTTCTGTCTTCAAGCAGATGAGCATGTGTGAGTTAGCTTCAGAGCAAGGAAGCAAACGCTAAAACTCAGTGTAGTAATAAGGAGTGTGTGTGTGTGTGTGTGTGTGTGTGTGTGTGTGTAGAACAGTGCATATAGAAGAAGACAGCTTCCACATTTAAAAGCATCCTATGCAGTTGTCTTCTGGAAAATTCAGGTGTGTCAAAAGTTTGTGGACACCTAAACAAGACTGGTATGTGTTTTCTATAACACCTGATTCCACCTTTAGTCCCTATTTGCTGTTATAATAACCTCCACACTTCTAGGAAGATGTTCCACTGGAGTTTGGGGTGCATTCAATGTTCCAATTGATCCCAAAGGTGTTCAACAGGGTTGAGGTCAGAGCTCTATAGCAGGCCATTTCAAATCCACTCCAAGCCATGGAAAGCATGTTTACGAAGCTGGTTTTGTGTTTTCCATCGCATCCAAAGACATGCTATACAACCGTGTGGTACCTCCAAGTTTGGGGAAATTATTACATATGGCTGGAAAAGTCAGGTGTCCCAAAACATTTGCTCATATAGTATATGTTTGGCATAATGTTGAAGACTTAATGTATAAATTAGATTTTTAAAAAAGTAAATAAAATCTCAAGGTCTTTACAGATCCACTTTCCTTCAATTAAACACAAAGCCATCAAACAGCTTAGCCTGTATATGACCCAGTGCATCCAGGATCATAAACTTCATTCGCTTCACACACAGCACTCATTTTCTCCTCTTCCCCTTTCTCTTTTGAGGTGAGAGTGTTTACACCGCAGCATCTGGCCCACTCGGACGCTGTACACAAAGCGGCTCGCTTGTGAGTCATGCCGAATTAAGTTTAGCCACGAGTTTCCTGATTGGGCTTTTCTCGTACGCGAGGCGGCTTTCCTCTCCGAACAGAGAAAGCAGAGCAAAACACTCTCCAGTCCAAACACGACATGCAGACACAAACATCAGAGTCCTGGAGATGCAGCAACATAGACGATGAGTGAGAGCCAGATCACTTTTAAAGCATCACACGCAGGATCAAAGGTTCCAGTTTTTTACTATGAAGATCCTTTTCCTTTTTCCAGGGAATTGCTTTATTCCTTTTATATCTCGGCATTTATTATTACAATACAACATTTTATTTATAATATTAAAATACATTCATTTTAAAATAAAATGCAAATGTATTTTATTTACTGTGTAAAATAATATTTACATCTAATGTTCTGGAATTTCCGCAAAACAAGTTCCTCTTATTGCTGTTCTATCAGCTATAAACCGTCGCTCCCTCACCATCGTATCTCTGTTTTTCTGTTTATTAAATGTAATAAATATATACAAGGACAATAATAATGCAGTTCGTCATGTTCCTGAGAAATCTCTGAGAAGTATAAACTCGTGTGGTAAATATTTTCCTGTTTAGGAAAACTAAAAAATGCAGCTTTATCTCGGATACAAGGCACTCACACTGAAAAAAGGTTTTGGGCCACATGTGGTTCTTCACCAAACTGTTACCACAAAAAAAGATGTCGTTGGATGCAGTATCATGAAATCTTCCCTTCTCCTGAACATGGAGACCCAAACCTGTTCCAGCATGACAATGTGTGCACAAGGTCAACTCCATGAACAGATGCTTTACATGGAAAAGTTCTTCTGCTATGCAACTTCAACCCCTTGAACACCTTTGGGATGAATCTGAATGCTGACTGCACCCCAGACCTCACCATCAGAATCTGACTTTATTTACACCCTAGAGCACAAATCTCTACAAACACAATCCAAAATCTAGAGATACATCTTCCCAGAAGAGTGGAGGATCAACAGCATATGAGGAGTAAATGTGGAATGGGATGTTTGAAAATCACATAGCAATCATATGGACAGTTGTCCACAAACTTTTGCCCATATGGTGTATCCTTTTAAAATATCTGTTTTTATGAATCCATAAAAGTGTGAATTATAATGTTACACAATAATAGTAGTAGTAATAATTATAAAAATAATAAAAAAATGTATAATAATTATTAATGATTATTATTAATTATTATTATTATTATTATTACTTCTACTTTTATATTAATAAAATGACTGCTCTTAACTTTAAATTAATAAAATGATTGCTCTTGATAAATTTACATACAATATTTGTACATATTTAATTAAGACCAATTTGTCTCAAACTCAAACACACACTCAAACTCAAACTCAAACAAACTCAAATACTCTATACAATGCAAACACATTCATGTCAATAGTACCACATATATTGTAAGTGTAACATTTATTGTGTATATCCTTGCATGTGCACTCGTTGTTTACAAGTTTGTTTGTTTGTTTTTTGCACACCGTACTGTATAACATATACAGTCAATTTTGTGTATTTGTCCTGCATTGTTTTGTATTGTCTGTTTGCAGTAGGTTGCACACGATGCATTTTATGTGGCGAGGAAAACTTACTTGTTTTACGTAGCACCAGGGTTCATTTCCCTGTGTACTGCATCCGCTATATATGGTTGAAATGACAATAAAAGCTTCTTGACTCTCTCTTGTCTGTCTGAATTGTGTTACAATTCAACGTTCTGTACTTTGTACACTAAACTGCTCAAATTCAGGTTTACAGAAACCCAGATTTCGATTTGGATCCTTCACAAACAAGCCAAAGGTGATGCTGGGATGCTAAACTTTGACATGTTGAAGGTAACAGACTCAAAAATGATCTTCTAGCTGACAAGAATATCTCATGGCGTTTCATTCATATTAGAAAGAGGCTATAGGCAGCCGGTTTTAATGCACATAAAAGAAATGAACATAGAAAAGGCTTAATTGAGTTAAAAGCTGGGATTTCCAGTAAGCATGGCTCAAACAGGCTGCCATAGTTCTCATCCCAGGAATTCTTCAGCCGACTGGGATCACTGGCTGCTGGAACTAATGGCTGTTCTAGGACTGAGATAAGCATCTGCTGCCTGCCTGCCACACGCACACGCCACCAACAAATCACACACACATATACACACATACACACACTCTCGGGGTTAATGGACCGTGATTGGCTCAATCTGTAAAATCTTAAGCAAATCCTCCGCCGTCTCATTAAAACGGCTCTTATCAGGGTCGTAATGTATAATGCATGCGGCCTGAAACGCTAACCATATGTAGGAGACGTAAACAGGTCGGCATAAGCTCCGTGACCACACATGAAACATTACAACGGCAATCAGGAGCTGCCAAAACAGCAGAACACCCCGGAACCATGTGAAGGGAGGAAAAGCTGTTAAAATGTTAGTGTTAATGACGGGCGTGGTACTGAACTGGAGGGTTCTTTTAAAGTCTGGATCTATCGGAAATTTGTAACGCGGATAAAAATAGCAGAGGGGAAATTTCAGGAGGCTTCTGAAGAAGTCGCCGCATAAAAATCTGTCTCTTTTAGGCAATCTCTATGAGAGTTGTAGTAATTGCTGTACTGGAAATTATCCAATCTGATACAAATGAGGAAACTCACCCATCGGTTACATGATCAAACGCGAGAATCATTCAGAATTAACAGAAGAAATCAACATGAGGTTATTTAGTAGGGGAATCACAGCCACTCCAGGCTTCTGAAAGACCAAAACACACCCATGTTTGCATCTTACACCAATATTAGATTGAATGCAACTATAAATGGATAAAACAAACATGACTGTGGTTGCAGGAGTGTGATCAGGTATCAGCTGTGGGCGGAGAGAAGGCAGGCAAATCGGAAGGTAACACGTTGTGAGGTGGTTAAAGCATTAGACTTTGGATCTGAAGGTTGTGAGTTCAAGTCCCAACCACACCAAGCTGCTCAAATGTATGAATGAGATGAATGTGAGTGATATTAAATATGCAAAGAAATAAAGATATAAGATAAAATAGGACTAGAACATGCTGGACCGGGCCATTTTTGGAAAACAGGGGTGTGTATCAGGGTCACACAAAATGTAATTATAAAAGGATAACGCTACATAATTCTGTTAAGAGTTTTATTATGCAATTATAATATTAAAATGCTCTAAAATTGTTAATTAGTATATAATAATGCTATTTAATTCTACTGAGTGTACCATAAAACTGAAACTATTAAATCTGCAGCTTAAAAATGCTTTTATTACATGAATAAATAAAACAGATCTGCATTATTATTATTATTATTATTATTATATTCCCTGGAGTGAATAAAAAAACGATTCTAGAAACATAGAGAATGCATGAAACCCGGTGAGGTCAGAAAGACAGAACAGAGAAGTGATCTGCTTCGGTTGCACGAGTAGAAGAACGGTCGTATAAAACCGTCGACTTTGCAGCGTAATGACGTGCAAGTTTACCTAAAATCATTCACAGCAGTAAAATCAGTCTCATAATAACTCGCTTGGAGCCGTGCTGCATCACAGATCGGGTTTCTGTTTTCTCGCTGTCAAAATCTGCACATTTAAATGTCTGTAAACCACTGTAGAATTCAGTGCGAAAGTTTGCACACCCTTAGAATAAAGCCAATTAAAATTTGATGCTGAGGAACATTTTTCTCAGTCTTTTACAAGTTGGTGAAGCTCCGCCCATCTTTACTTCTGAGAGACTCTGCCTCTCTAAAATACACTATTTATACCCAGTGATCTTACTGACCTGCTGCTAATTAGTCTCATTAGTTGCATCAAATTTCTCGAACTTTTTAATTGTAATAACATACGTTTTCCAGACTTTTGTTGCCCCGTCCCAACTTTTTTTAAGATTAAAAATGGCCTTATTTGTTCCTTAAAAATGGTACATTTCCTCAGTTTAGACATTTGCTATGTTTTCTATGTTCTATTGAGAATAGAATATGGGTTAATGAGGTTTTACACAGTCCCAACTTTAAAATTTTTATATATACAAAAGGCACTTGTCATTTATATTGACAAGACATTTGTCATGTTCCAATGTTATCAGAAGTATAAGTAGTGAAAAAGACAAGACAGAAATATAGCTGTGGCTAGAATGTCTTTGGAGAGCTGGAAGCTAAGAATGAAGCAGACAGAAAATTCTGTTAGGACGCTATGGTCTGATCTAGCCATCATATAGTACACAGAGCGAAGAGGGTTAAGGGTCTCACTCAAGGACCCAATAGTGGCAGCTCAGTGGTGCTGGGGTTCAAACCCACAATGTTCTGATTAGTCTTAACTTTTGAGCAAGCACTCATTCATGCTGTATAAACATCCTCCAGGATTCAACCTTAGATGTAAAGAACTGCTTCTCAAAGAACAAACATGAGCGATGTGTAAAATCCTCGAGTTATATTGATGTCATGAATGAATAAATCATCATTTGACTGTTAAACCTGAACCAGCTTGTTGTTTACAGGACCAGCATCATGGTTTATTGAGAAGTCCATAATCACAAATGTGGTTGGATTCCAACCACATAAGCATAAATAGCGCAGAGAAATATGCAGCACTTACCGTCTGTAACGTTTTCTTCACACAATGTGACCTTAAAATGTTCTTCTGATGAAGTTTGTGCTCCAAAACACCAAAAAAACTAAACTTAGCCTGTACCCAATGTCTCCAGTAGGGGTCTTACCTACCACGTCATTAGCTCCTTATACTAATGATCACACACAAACACACACACACACACACACACACACACACACACACACACACACACACACACACACACACACAGCAACACTTCCTGAATTTGGGCCAGTCTGGTCCAGAGGGCTGGTTGTGCATGTGTGTGTGTGTGTGTGTGTGTGGGGGTCTCCACAGGGGTTGCAGAAGTTCAAGGTTTTATGGGCTGGTACGTCCTGTCCTGACACAACTTCACTCAAGGAACAGTTTCCCGCAGGCTGCCTTTTACCCAACACCCCAACACCCCAACAACCCAACATGAGAGCGTGAATTTAATTCAGGAGATGTTGAATAAGGATGCATCTGGAGAGCTGGTTTAACACGAGATGCCCTCAAGACCTTAGATTTCAACATTTCCTCTTACTTCAGTCAATAAGATGCAGCGCTGTTCACATTTCCCGTGCTAATCCTAAACCAGCTGCAGGGCCAGATGGATGTTTATAACAATCTCTTCTGAGATGAATCATTAGCAGCATAGGTCAAAGTAAGAGCAGGATCATGACCATGAATAACAAACGCTGTGGTGATGAAGCAAGCTGACCTTTTCTTCATTATATAATATTATATTATATTATATGAGTGGAAAAAATGTAAAAATACTCCAGAAAACGTCTCAATCCTTTGATTCTCATTAACCATCTTGACCACAAACTAAACCCTTCAGCCAAAACTTGATTGCAGTACCTCTAGATACAGGAACATGCAGCACAACCTTTGGGAAGCGGAGATGTTCTCCTGAATGTTTCCAGGAGAACGTCAATGAGCTCAGGTCTCAGACAAGCGTATTTTTGTTTTCTTTTTAAAGAAGCGTATTTATTGTGTTTTTTTAGAGCTTGATTCTTCTAGTGATGGCACGACAGCTGTTTCAGTATTTGGGTTTTCTAGGAATGCCTCAGTACCACACATTTCCACTCCTCAAAACATTGTTCAGATGGTTTATTTAGAAAATATTTCAGGTGTTTGTTCTTTAAAAAAAAAGAGCTCTTATTTCTATTTTATTTACTCCACATCCCATCTCGTTTCGAGCGCTAATTCCAAAACGCTCCACTGAGAGAGATGGAGACAGAGAGGAGACAGCGAAAAAGAGTGAAACAGACAAGGAAACACAGAGAGAGAACGAGACTGAGACACATACACCTGAGGAAAGACAGAGATACAGAAGCACACAGTGAGAGATAGAAAGAGACAGAGAGAGAGAGAGAGAGAAAGAGAGAGAGAGAGAGAGATAGATAGATAGATAGAGAGAGAGAGATAGATAGATAGATAGATAGATAGATAGATAGATAGAGAGAGAGAGATAGATAGATAGATAGATAGATA
>MU551577.1:8121289-8204503 GCA_024362625.1 Silurus asotus
ATTATCATTATTATTATTATTATTATTATTATTATTATTATTATTATTATTATCATTATTATTATTATTGCACTGAAATTATTGCACATTATTTGCCCAAGACATAAACATTATATAAGTGTGCCATGAAAATCTATAACTATAACTTTATATCTATATCGTCTATATCTATATCATGGACCAGTTATATATTTATATATTTATATATTTATATATATTATATATCTATGAAGAAAACACCTCATCTGCATATTGAAAAAATCGTTTATATCTAAGATACCTGAACTTTTTCCTAAGAAGGGCAATAAGTGAAGTTTATTGGGGGCGTGAGACGAAAATAAATGTTAAATTATACCAAACATTAAATTAAATAAAAGTTGTTATGGATCCTCTTATTTATTTTACTTATTTTCTTTCAATATAAAACAAAAACTCACACCTCCTCATATCTGAATACTTTCCTATACTTTAACAGCGCATATCTCTTCTTGACTTTTACTTCAGGTTTGGTTTAAATCCATTCAAATCAATTGAGCAATAAACCAGAATAATAATTGTAAGATTATAAAACACTATAATTGTGTTATGGAGAACCATAAAATGATGAAGTGAAGATTCAAAACTGGTGGAAGGAAATATGTAAAAGTATCCAGAGCCAAAGCCAAGCTTCAACCTTAAACCTTGGACAGCTGGCCCTACTCCACCCCTTGTCCTTTACACTTCACCCAATGGTGCATGATGTCCTTAACCCTAGTGTCAAGTGACACACAGAGACACACCGAGAACCAACCGAGTGATGACATGAGAGCCAGTTTTACAATAATATACAGCCGCTACATACCACAAGCTCTTTGTTGCTGATATGTTTTTTTCACATTTGGAGACAACGTGATGGCTGGAATCCTAACACGGTGCTCATGTTGGCTACAACCAGATCTTTCACAACTTTTTCACAACATGACCAGAACATACATACGGCGTGCTTATAAGGAACGAATATACTGTATGTAACACTGCCGCTATTGTTTGCAAAATCACCCGAAAACTCCCACACTCTGTTTTTAACGATACAGCCTTCGAATTTCACAATGTTATATTTGTTCGCCCTGTGGTGGCCTGGCTCTTTCAACTTCGTGCATTCCGGACATTCTTGATGGAGCTACCGCACCGACTGGCACTTCTCAACAAGCCTGAAGAAACAGCCCTGCGTGCACATCCCTTTTTGTTCCTGTCTGTCTCCTGTTTATATGAGAAAAGCTCGAGTACACTTCGGTGTCACGCCTTCAAATCAACCCTCCCATCCCTCGACCCTTAAATCATATCACAACCTGAAACCCTCACGCTTTTCCTGACAAGTCCCAGTCACGCACACCGCACAGCCGCTATGGTGAAGGACGTGGGTCAAAAAGCATGACACTGGAACTGAAATCTAGACTACAAATTATCAAGGAACATACATTTCATTTCAAGTCAAACAGGTCATGGTGGAATCATCCAATGTGTTTTTATAAGGTTCTGATTATCACTAAGCACTATCAAATCAATATTTTTGAATCAGACATATCATTCCAGGGTCTATGACTCCTAAAACTCCACTCGCTCGTTTTTCTTTTGCCGTTCTGCAAATGTGATTTTACATTTTTCATTTTTTTTTCTATTGTCTTCTTGCAAAAGGTGAAATCATAAATAAAATGTTTGATGTAAAATTCAAAGCTATTAAATGTCTGTGTAGAAAAACAGTTCAAAAATAATTTAAATAATTAAAAAAAAAATTATGATCTTAGTCCAAAATTGCCATTTTGCACTTGGCCTATGTTTTGACAGAAGTGTACATGTAGATTATTGTAAATTGCCCCTATTAATGGAAAATTGATGTCCAATGTTCATGTAATGAACAAGTGTCCTATACCTTATTCTGTATTCCCACCTTGACATCCAGCATTCCCAGGACAGACACCCAGCTTTCCCAGGACAGACACCCAGCGTTCCCAGAATAGACTCTCAGGAATGACTCTGGTGCAACAAACTAGATATTACCCCAAAAAATCTGCACTGTGAATATGTTATCAATCAGCCGCTCATCGTTCAGCCCACCAAAAGTCCTTTATTACATTTTTCTGACAGGAAAAATAATAAAATTGTGGTTTTGAATGACCGTCAAACCCCAACCCCGGAGCGCCGTATTACCGAGTGAGCAAATTCAATCCTTCAGAATAAACAGTCCAGAGTTCTAGTGGTTCAGATTAAAGAGGCCACTGTTTACACCGGTCATAATCCGGTTTCAGATCTTACATGTATATATATATATATAATAAGGCTTTAAACATTCTAAGCGACAGCTGTGATGAGAACAAAGCAGGACGATGAGCATCGGGTCAGTGATCACGTGTGGTTTGAGACGCTGTATATGTACTGTATGTGAGTTTATTTTTAAAAGCCGGTGCTGAAGATCCAAACGTTGTTCTAATCCGACTCTGAAATTAAGTAGGACTGTTTCTATATTATTAAATAGTATAAATATATTTAGATTTCTTTTATTTCTAGAAAAGAAAAAAAAAAAATAATAATTTTTTGTTTGTTTTATTTTGACATTTTCTTATGTTGTCATTTTTTTTGACAATATTTAAAAATTGTTTAAAAACTATCTAATAATATTAGATAAATATATAATAATATATTCATTTCCAAAAAGTTAGACTGCACTTGGTGTGTGTTCACATCGTCCACACACTCTGTGTTAAGATCATGACCATGAAATGCCTGTTCCTTCACGCTATCTAAAGCACTATCTTAATCCCTGTGTATCTCCCCCACGGCTTCTGTCAGCACCGAGGAAGAAAAAATCCATCTCCACAGCTGAGACCAGCACCTGTGCTTTTCCCCGGGCACAAACTTTCGATCATTTAATCTCATGGTTGCACTTAATCCTTCCTGAGACTGATCTGGTTCTCATCTGAAGAGGTGAAGATCCCTTCTTCATCCCCACTGCTGGTTCGTATCGAGCCGGTTTGGTGCTCGTGATGTCAAATTGCCACTCGGGATCGTGTCGGCAGACGCCGTCTGATCCTGTGAGGTCTTGGGAACGAGTGCCAAGTATGTGAAAACCACAGGAACAATTGAGAAACAATTGAGGGTCTAAATTTAGGTGAGAGGATCTGATGAGGCACTGAATTAAATCGGTCTTAATCCAAATGGAGCAGCTGGATATAGCAAAACAATACCAGGGAAATTAGAGAATGCAGTCACGCTGGGATTGGAATTCATATTTTCTGAGGATGAAATCCAGGTATGGACTCAAGAAACTTGATTTCTGTAAAAATATCTATTCTTCACAATATCATTTTCAGATATTATCATTTTCAAATCTGCAGCAACTGCAATTGAAAGCACTGAAGCAGATGGTCCAGGAAGGAGCAACACGACACTTTTCTCCCACAAAAAAAGTCATTTAAATGATTGTACTGCATTTCATATTACATAATATAAAAAGGTGTGAGTCCAGTTACAAAAGGAATTCCTATCACGGTTCATTTGCTTCTCATTTAAAGCTAACACACTCCAGCAGAGTAACCAGCGCCTCACGCGGTACAGACGACTATACAGTCCCACTCAGCGGATTTAGGGTCAGATCCGACGGGCAAAAAGGGTCCAGATTTGTTTTTGTATACGAACTGAATAGAGCAGAGAGCTCTTTTAGATGCTGGGGTAGACCTCTAGCATCCGACGTTATAAGAAGTTTCCACATTTTCATAAATGTATTCGTTTCTAGACTTTTTGGCACCCCAGATGAGATTAGCAAACAATTAACTCTTAGTAGTACACCTTTATATTTCTCATTTTTTCCTCATTACCTTTTAATATTTTTTTTACGATACTGAGCCCCTGATTTCTTTGGCCTTTTTAATGATGATGAAACACTTTGAATCTAGGTTTCGTCAAAATAGCAAAATAACGGGGGAAAAATACTACTACTACATTTATAAAGTAATAATAATAATAATAATAATAATAATAATAATAATAATACTCTTGGTGGGGTGGAGGACGGTGTGGAATTAAGTGTGAATAATTTTACCATTAAAAATTATAAAACAATTATCAGATTTAACCTTTTATTATTTTACACATTTTTACACATCTATAATTTTGGCTTGTCTACTTTCATAGCCTTTTTTTAAATTATTGACCAAATAATCGCTGTTCTAGTAGCTGTGCAATTTACATTATATACAACTACATATAAAAAGCTGTTATAGCTGCTGCTTTCAGTCATTATTGAATCCGAAACACAGTTCAGAATTCAACCACAAAGATATGACCAAAAGAATGTGCGGCTCTGACCACCACTGCCATACATAGTTTTTCATTAAAATATTGCCACAAAAGTAAAAATCCCACAAAGTCTTTGAACTATGTAGGATTATAATTTCCCATCACTGAACCTTAGTAGCCGAAATATTGTTCAAGCATAACAATGTCTCTATGCACAAAGTGAGCTCTGTGAAGTGTTAAGGTTGGAGTGGAAGAACTCAAGTGTCCTGCACAAAGCCCTGATCTCCTCAACCCCACTAAAGACCTTTGGGATGAAAGATTTTGAACCAAAATTTAGAAGAAACCATTCGCTGAAGAGTGGAGCATATCATAACAGCTGCATCTGTAACGTTATGTTTAACTCGTTATGTGATGATGAGGTGTGAACAAACCTTTGGTCATTTATCTACTGAATACACCATTAGCTACCACTAGCAAGTCCCAGGTCTACAGTCTACAGAGCATTGTTTCGAGCTCGTACACCAGACTAGCATGAGCAAGCTGCAGTGGGTGAAAGTTCTAGTGTTAATCTGGCTGCTGATGGATGGTTAGCAGTTAGCCAAGACTGCTAGGCAAAACAGTGGTAATGAGGGTCATCTGATAGGGCCAGCTCCAGAGCAGAAGCTTTGTGTTGATAGACATTTGGCCCTTATGGAAAATAAAGGTCTGCGGCCTGGAGAAGGAAAGCGGGAAAAGAATAACCGATTAGCCTCGACAGCTAGCGAGGAGACGTGAAAATAATTGGACGACAAAGACGAATTGCAGCAGTGAGCTCAGAGAGATTGAGGTACACGCAGTGGTTTGTGGGCTGAGGCTTTTTTTTTTTTTCTGTGGCTGCCAAAAGATCCTGAAGTATTTTCTCTCTTTTGTTTCAGCATTCGCTGAATTTTATGGTCTTAGTGCCAGGACTAGATTAGGTTCGGTGAGAAGAAGCCAGGAAATGACTAACAGTTCAGAGCTTCTGTACGTGGCATTATACCACAGTGTTTCAGAAATGTCCAATCTGATTGTCTAATTAAATTTAATGTTTTATAATAGCACTTCTGACAGGAGGTTTATTCTAAAATATGCTGATGTGTGAGCGTTTATACAGCAACCAGTGAATTTGTATAGAGGACGCTATGAGAGGATCCCCTTTTCTTTAATGGGGGCCGATATTACTAGTATTATTGTGGCGACTTTATTATGATTTAAATGTATTTATTAAGCTTTACAGAAAAATGAGCTGTACAGACGTACAGACAAATGAGATGAGAGACCATCAGTGATTATTTTGCACAACACCAAGTTATACTCCTTACTTATCATAAACACCTGCATTCGTAACTACAGTGATGACAATCTGTATAACAAATTCTGCTTTATGCTTATAATAACTTATAATAAGCAGCAAGCAACAGTTATTATAGTTCATTTAGACCATGTCCACATTAATACATTTTCACGTTTTTCTCTCAGTTTTGGCCTTTAATTCACACTGAGACAGCGTTGTCTGTCAGACAAAAAAAAAAAAAAAACGGTCTCAGTACTGGCTAAAATTGGAAACATCTTTTTTTTGTTTGGCGTTTCACACATTTCAGTGTGGATGAGCAACTCTTGGGAAATGAATTTATCCAAATTAGGGTAGATGCACCCTCAGAGCGAAAACACAAACAAAAATGCAATTAAACACACTTCAACCCAATCAGGACGTAAGCTAAATAAAGCCAGATGTCGTAACTAGCCTCGTCTGATCTATTAGGATTTCTACTTTGTACTCCCACCAGTTAATCTCCTCTCCGCCGTATCAGCATGTTGACATAATGTATCAGTCCAGACATTTTCTGCATCTGACACCAAAATAAAAACAGACTTTTCAGGAAGAAATTCTCCGGCCGATTAAAGTCCTCTTGATCTAAATGCAGACACAGAGGCGGACTGTTGGATTGTACATCAGACAAGCTGATGACCTCGTATCAGAGAGCTGGACTGAGACAGTTTGTGTTGTAATTTGTGTGGTCAAATTTCTGCATTTGGAATTCACAACTAAAAGAGGGGTCCTTGTTGCGCAGACAACCAGTTTGCTAAAATATCAAAATTTGAGAAAATGTTTGTGCTGCTTATGAAGATCCAGACAAGCAACTTAAACTAAATGAATGGCAAAACCAGTTACTTCGCTCAGACATGTTTATGTTGTGTCTCATAGTTTTGCGTGATGGGTATCACCACAGACTCCTAACAGATGGTATGTCTGCTGTGTTAAATACATTTCTGACTAGAAGCTTTGGACATCAACTTATTTAGTAACAAACTGTGTCGATTAAACTCCAAATGATCGAGTTCTCTGTTCAAACGGTTGCAACACTTTCTAATTGTTGACCTGTGTATTCAGTGTTTACTTCTGTTAGATGATTATCAGGTCCTTAATGTGGCAAATTAGAGCAAATCTGAGATCAGTGCATTTACTATTGAACTTAAATTACAGTCCAGATTTCCTTAAAGATCTTGAGTGGCTTATTATAAAGCTCTGACCTCAACCCAAACACCTTTTAGATAAATTTGAACGCCTTCTACCCCAGGCCTCCTCACCTCACCGGCATTCATACCTGACTTTACTAACACCCTTGATTCCACAAAATCGAGTGGAACATCTTCCCAGAAGGGTGGAGGTTATTTTTCGTACTTATGGTAGCTTTTGTAGTGTATGTGTGTGAATTTAGAATTAGGTTTGTATATAGTTTTTATGTATTTTGTACAAATTTTCATTCTGTGAACAAAAAAAATAGGTCATTTTCTGGCAAATTTCTGTTCAATTTAAGCAAAAACTGTGGTTGTGGAAATCGTATCCCTTCTCTACGTGCATATTCACAGCTTTCTAAACGTTTCCAAAATTGCAAAAATGTTGACCTTTTCCCACTAGTAAGTTTAATACTGCTACAGGTTACATTGAGTGTATCTACATTTAAGGCATTTAGCACATGCTCTTATCCAGAGCGACTTATATTTATCTCAGTTACAGCTGAGCAATTAAGGGTTATAGGCCTTGTTTAAAAGCCCAGCAGTGGCAGCTTAGTGATGGTGGGATTTAAAGCTATAACCTTCCAATCAGAAGTTCAACATCTTATGGTAGCACTGAGCAACCAATTCCCATGAGTGTATGATATATTCTGTATAGAGAAATATATTTTACAGATAAAGCTACGCCATTTAGAGTAAAATAATTTAAAGATTACTCACAACCGGATGCAAATCGATCCATATTCAGGGATCTCCTGCTAAAACTCTTCCTAAATGTTAACCCACACACACTCTGAATCTCCCAGTTCACTTTCCTGAACTTTCCTGAACTTCTACTGGTATGTGTGTTACTGGCTGTCACCTCTGGCTTTAAATAAAACTATAATGATCGACTGGCAAAGCTGCGCTGGCTGGAAAGCCGTCCTCATATGAGGACTGGCAGCCGTCTTTGTGTCCTCAAAGCTTGCTGCCAAACTCCAAGCAGACACGAGTCAATTTTCCTAATTGCGCTATACCGCAAAATAGGTCTGTTTCATGCTCATAATTACCATTTGCCCTCAGGACACTGAGACATTTCTTCCTCAGAAATATCTTGTTTCTCGTATTTTTTCTCTTCCGGTGCCAGACGTCTGAGCGTTAACACGTTGAAACGCACTTGTCAAAGAGCTTTTACATGCCACCAAACTACAAAACGTTTGAATGCTGACGAGGCGACGCTCGGTAAAATCAGCACCTCGTTAACAATTGTTTTAAATTCGTGCAAATATTTCAGTTCCGTGAGACGAAGCGGTACGTTATGGGGAATCTGCTACCGTGTTTATGCTGTAATATAAATTCACATGTGGGATGTTAGAGACGAATGTCACTGGATTGGTTTACGGTGGTCATTATGGTGGACGCCATTTTTGGGTCTCTTCTCTTTGGTTTTTTTTTTTGCTCTAAACACCTCGTCTGGTTGAGGGCTATGGTGTAAACATGTCCAGATTGGTAATACGAGACGATGTGTGTGTACACGTTCATACAGTGGTGAGGGAAAGTAGCCAGGAAGGTGTGATGACTGATCTATACTCAGCTTCTGATTTAAAACATGAAATATTAGACATAACATAACATAACAGACATAACATATGCCATACCAGAACACAGCATTAGAGAGAGCAGTGATAACAAGACGGATTTGGACATGGGTACTCCTAAGTAATGGCAAGGATCTTGCAGGAACCTACCAGGCAGCTTTGACTGTTCTTCAGGCTCTCAGATAAGCATAGGGCACTTCAATCTATCATTCAATCTATTTTTTTTCCTGTGCTGGATATACTCAGGTATTCTAAGGCTAAAGATACACCCCTGAGGACTCACCTTTACTCCGCCCCCTTTTTTCAAAACCATTGAAAAAAATCCAGCACAAAACAACAGCGTCTTCTGATAATGTAGTTGTTATGGGTGGAAAATGTCAAATAATTCCACTTTCTGAGTATTTAGTTATTACAGAGAAAAGGGTGAATCCATTCTACTCCTATTCTATCTGACTACTATATAACAGTAACTCATGGAAATAGGGCGAAAGGTTTCAGCGTGAAGGTGGTGAACAAGGCAAAGTAACCCGATACACATGTCTGTGAAAGTGTTAAACGTTTTCTCGGTTTCCCTCATTAAACTTTATGGCGATTTTCCATGTCACCTTCAGCTGCTGCTGATTCACACGAACGCATCGCCTCCAAACGGCTTTCGGATTAAAACCATTTCAGTGGAAACAAGTGTAAAACCAAACAATGAGTCAGAGTGTAGGAAGTGGTTTAAACATGCACAGTGATTTCTGGTGTAGTGCTTTTCATGTAATTTCATCCTTCCATGCACCTTAAACTTAAATAGCAACGACTTAAACTAATATCTGCCTCTTTTACACCAACTACCTGCATGTCTTCCCTCACCACATCCATAAACCTCCTCCTTGGCCTTCCTCTTTTCCTCCTACCTGGTGGCCTCAGCATTCTCCTACTGATATACCCCATGTCCAAACCATCTCAATCTCACCTCCCTCACCTTGTCACCAAAACATTCTACATGCACTGTCCCTCTAATAAACTCATTTCTAATCCTGTCCATCGTCGTCACTCCCAACGAAAACCTCAACATCTTCAGCTCTGCTACCTCCAGCTCCACCTCCTGTCTTTTACTCAATGCCACTGTCTCTAAACCATACAACATCTCAGGTCTCACCACAGTCCTATAAACTTTCCCTTTCACTCTCACAGATACTCTTCTATCACAAATCACTCCTGCTATCACTCTTCTCCACCCACTCCAACCTGCCTGGTGGAACTAATGTGTAATCATTTTTTTAACCTGTTCTTATTCTTATCATTATTTTTTATTACTTATTTTATTAGTTACATAGTTCTTTATAGTTTTGCTATTATTATTTTCACCTTTTTGTGCCCTGAAACAAAAACAGCCCCATAAACACTTTACATGGTTTGAAGTGGAAGATCTCCTGCTATAGATCTTAACCCTATTGAAGACCTTTGGGATGAATGAATAAGACTGTACAGTATTTTTTTTACTCCAGCTCTTGTCTGCTTTTGAAAGAGAAGCATGTAGAGAGCCAGTGCCATAGAGAAATAGTGTTGTTGTACAGTGCTAACTTTAATAAGATGACCAGTACGAGACAAGTGTATGTTTAAACTGACACACTGAAGTCTTTAAAAAGCGCCTGTGTGAGATGTGAGAGTCCTGAGCATCCAGCAGCAATGCCGCATCCACACCCATTCACAGATTCACGGAGCGTCTACACCGCTACTAATGTACTATTAGAGGAACCGGATGAGACCGAAATCATGCCTGAGAGCTAAAAAAGGTCCTTAGTCTGGGTTCCTTCTCTTTTCCCTTGGCATGATGGTCATATCTTATTGCACAACTTCCTAGTGGCATATTTCACACAGAACACATGGAGCCAAACCCTGGCAGGATATTTTAAGCCGAAGCGTTTGGAGAGATGAAAGCAAATACAGTGCTATGTTCATCAGAAGCTTCTGCCACACCCGATAAACTCTCAGATTACGTGCTGCTGTTAAAGAGTGATTTACTGAGAAGACTTTCCCACACCTATCCGTCCAGAATATACAGTTCATTTACACTCTAATCAGCCGATGAAGCTTGTAGACTTTGTAAAATGAATGTCAGTAGTAATGTTTGGACATTTAGGCAGACTGGAGTGGAGAATAGAGACAAATTGAATTCTCCTTTTCATTAGCTGTATGGAACGCATGTTCTTGTTCATTCATTCCGGGAGCTATATTTCAATTCAATTTCTTTTACAGAACTTTTGAGAAATCCTGATGTAGATTTGTATTTGAGAAAAAAACTGTAGAAGGAACACCGCCTAAGACGGCATGAGGAAGAGACTCAAAAGCAAACTCGTCCTCTTTCTGACTCTGGAGTTAGAAATCATTACAGCTTACAGGTGTTGAGCAGGACAAAAATGTGTTAAAAGTCCTGGGATGAGCACAAGGCAGTCTTCATGATTACAGGTGAAACCTAAATCTGGGTAAATTATTCATTAAAGGTGTTGGTTGCCATTTCATGCGAGGGAAAAGGAATCAGATTTCACTATATGCTGTGATTCATTGCTAACAAATTAATGCCAAAAAATCCTTTAAACTTATTAAAACTGATTTAGGTTTCTGTATTTTCCTCAAATTCAAAAAAAGAAAACTTGCACTGATAGTTAACTGAAACACAAACTAGCAAGCAAACCAAATCAGATCAAAAAAACTGAAGAAAAACACACACCAGAGCAATCGACGTTGTTCAAAATACAGTCTTTTGAAGCTAACTAGCTAACGTTAGCTGACTAGCTAACAGCTTTTAGCCTTGTAACAAGACATTCACTGAGGTAATAAACATGCAAATATTTAATATCTGTGCACTGATCTTCACTATGATGTTTAATCCTTCTCAAGGTGCTGGATTTGGAGTTCATATAAATGCTTTAATGAAGTTTACATCATCTTACATTTGACATGACTCAAATTTTGTTGCAAAAATGTACAAAGGCAATGTTAAAAACTATTATAATCCGGGTTTGTTTCATATGGAATAAAGTGGGTTTTTTTGTATTAATGTCGCTGATTATTTTCATTTGAAACTCTAAAGATTTCTGTTGATAGGCAGAGGGTTATAAACGTTTAATATGACAAATTTAAATACATTTTAGAGGAAGAATAAGTTGTTGGTTTTTATTTGAAAACATTTGAAAAGTTTTTCATTTGAAGACCTAAGAATTGTTTGCGTGATCGATCTGGAATTTAATAATTACAGGGGATTTTTTAAAGAATCACTGGCAACCTAACAAGCTCCTCAATCCAGTACATCAATGCCTGATCAGTGGCACTGCATCTGTTATGGAGACAAAAATACTCTCTCTCTCTCTCTCTCTCTCTCTCTCTCTCTTTCTATCCATCTATCCATCTATCTATCTAACTCTCTAATCCTGTCAGCCACGCGGTTCCGGTTTCAGGTAGCAGCCATCATTGCTATAATAAAAAAGGGTTCACTTTACAGTTCTGAGGTGCTACAAACAAATTAATACACACATACACACACACACACACACACACTCACACACACACACACACACACACACACACACACACACTCATTCATCACCTCAACAGTAGTGGTTGTTCTATGTCCTTTTTAACCTCCTACACGTACAATGCTGGACATAAATATTCACCCCCTTTAAAATTGGACAGGGAAAATCAGTGACCATCCTGATCCACTCACAGAGCGTCATGAAATCAATCATGTAAAAAATGTAAATAATATTGCTCAACTAACCAAAGCGTGAGCAGGAATTATTATCAGGATTAGAGGAGCAACTATTACTTCTCCAAACACCTTCACACTTTTACACATTTTAACTCGTAGTATATTTCAGTGGCTAATTTTTTTAATTCCAAAATCAGGGCATTGAATTGACTTGACTGTCTGTCTGTCTGTCTGTCTGTCTGTCTGTCTATCTATCTATCTATCTATCTATCTATCTATCTATCTATCTATCTATATATCTATCTATCTATCCATCCATCCATCCATCCATCCATCCATCCATTTATCATGGGCTCAGGTATGTTACTGTTTTTTTCCCAGTTGCTCAGATGCGTTTCTCAGATCAGAAATTATTCTCATCACATCATTTACTCACTCGTGCTCATCATAAGAACTTTTCTCGATGCTTTGATCAAATTGCCAACGCTTTTGTACATCATTTAACAGATTGTGTACGAGTGTCTGCTGTTTCCTACATTATCAGATGTTCATGTTCATGTTGAGCAAAATATATTATACTGGTTTCACCTGAATAGTTTTAACCCCCAAAAACATCTCAGCATCAGTTCATTGTGTAGGTCATTGAATGCAAAATGGTCAAACCAGTTTTCATCATCTGTCATATAATAAGTATATTAAACTTTTATTTTGTGAATGTGTTGAATTGATGAATTGTGCAGATGAATCTTGAACGTCACTAATGAAGGCGAGTGAACGCCATCAGATCAACCAATAATCAACCAGTTTTCTAAAACAGGTCAAAAGTGAATCTTGTGAAGCTTCGATTTAAGAGTAAACACAGACAAAACACAGATTTATACATTCTGGAAATGGATGACCAACTAAGAAACAAATGAACACTGATGGGAATGAGATGAAAAATTTGATGGGGGTTAATAATTATGCAAGCCATTGTACGACTCAGACACCCCTGGGAAAACCAGATTTATTACATGAGCTCTAGTATAAGATGTGAGTGTTAAATAAAGTCTGCTTGAGGTAAATCTATCGATCCTCAGCCATGATTACTGAGCGTATATTTCCAAGAATAAATCACAGATTCACGTGAAATGAGAAGGCGGACACTAATCCCTTGTCATAGCCCTGGTTCCAACACACCTCAGGATTAAACTCAACACTAAACCTGGTCTTCTGCCTACACGACGAGACATGTTAAAGGGAAGAAATAAAACATCTATAACATTTAGTAGTGTGGTACCCAACACACGCGCTAACACACATCTCGCTGAAACCTCTCTGAAGCAGGGACTAATGGACAGGAGTGGACATACCTGGAGGACAGACGCATTCATGGTTCACGTCTCGTGCCATGCGGAGTTTGGGCATCAGCTCGCTCATCGTCTGGAAAACAGCGGAAAAATACACATCAGACAGAGAAGAAGTGAACAATTGATCTGATCTATAACGCTTTTTTGGATAGTTTTTCCCAGTTGCTTTGGATCGTTTCTGAGGTCAGAAATGAGATTTTCAAAACTACTTGTTCAACCTCGACATCATGGATTCACTTGTGCACATCAAAAAAACATTCGAACAATTTGAGATTGCTTCGGTACATCCGTTTATGTGCTGTTTCCTACTTTATCAATTGTTTGTCATGTTAATTAAAATAAATTATATGACAATAGTTATAGTGTATTTTCACCTGAATAGTCTGAACCTCCTACCAAAACATCTCAGCATCGGATCATTGTGTAAGTCGTTAAATGCAAAATAGTTACAGTTTTTCTCAGTTGCTTTGAAGAATTTCTCAAATCATCCTTAATATTTGTACAAACAGCACAAAACATTGGATTTCTTGCAAAAGCCTGAAATTTTCTCAAAATCTTTAGTTCATCTCTGAGAAGTGAGTATTTGTGTCAATGAACATCTCATTCCAATTAAAATGAAAAGTCTCTTTGTCATCGTTCACAAAGAAAATCATCAAAATGTTTAGGCATGTTGTCAGTATGACGCTGCACAGCTTCAGGATTTCTTGAGCACAAATTCTTTAATTTGATTGCGTATTTGATTTATATTGATCGCAAGAGACCAGACAGGATTCATGACGACTGGTTTAATCATTTTGCGTTCAATCACCTACACAATGAACTGATGCTGAGATCTTTTTTGGGGGTTAAAACTATTCAGGTGAAACCAGTATATTATTTTTTTGATCAACATGAACATAAACAACTGATTATGTAGGAAACATCAGACACTCGTACACAATCTGTTAAATGATGTACAAAAGCGTTCGTAATTTAATCAAAGCAACGAGAAATGTTCTTATGATGAGCACGAGTGTGTTCTGATCTGAGAAACGCCATAGCAACTGTCGTCTAATTAATTATGTCATCTATTTTTTTTATTACACTGTGATCCAGACCTTAGTTTCTATCAGAAAATCCTGAAACTGTGCATCATCATACAGACAACATAATAAAAGGGACCTGGAATTCTGATGGGAATGAGATGTTCATTGACAGCAAATATAAAAAAGTTCAGGCTTTTTGTAAGAAATCCAGTGTGTTGTCCTGTTTTTACATGATTCGAGAAACGCTCCGAAGCAACTGAGAAAAACCGTAATACATTATTGTATATATTGTGACGTCCACTAATATTGGCACCCATGTTCATATGAGCAGAGACGGCTGTAAAAATGTATTTAGTATTTAAACCTTTGATCTTTCATGCAAAGAAATTCACATGATTTTCCTACTTTTACTCAATTTTGAGGGATGTGTGCCACATACTGAATATAGACATCTTTATGACATCATATAATAAAACATATCGATCTTTCAGCATATTCCAACTGATATATTACATTGTTAGTACACATGAATGACAACGAACAGGAAAGTGTTCAACTGTGACTTAAACGATTAAAAACCCCGTTTTACCGTTTCACAGGGGTATAAAATTGAGGTAACACATGGGCCAGATTTCGTATTTGTTCATAATATTTATAATAAACACTACAGACTAAACACAGTGTATATAAATTCATTCTTTTATAGACATGATGATGTTTTGACCTGACTGGTCAAAAGGAGTTTAATTAATTAATTAAATAATGTTTTGATTAATTTCCGATAACAGCACTATAATTATAGGGAGGTCGTATTTTAGTGGTTAAGGCATTCGACTTTGGCTGTGAAGGTCATGAGTTTAAATCCCAGCCACACACACACACACACACACTCCTGGGCCCCTGAGCAAGGCCCTCAACCCTTATCCAGAGCATCTGTTAAATGTGAGTTTGTTATGTTCCTATAACAGCATGGCTCCAGTATGTGTTATTTTTAATATAACGTATAACAAGCCATTATATATGATTTGTACTTTTACTGCTGGGTGTTTGTGTGTGTGTGTGTGTGTGTGTGTGTGTGTGTGTGTGTGTGTGTGTGTGTGTGTGTCTACACATCTGTCTATCTGTATATGACACAATAGTTTGCGCAGAATAATAGCAGCCCAGAAAAATCAGGTCATTAAATATTATTGGTATTTTTATTTATTTTATATTCTATCTATCTAATTATCTATCTATCTATCTATCTATCTATCTATCTATCTATCTATCTATCTATCTATCTGTCTATCTATCTATCTAATTATCTAATTATCTATCTATCTATCTATCTATCTATCTATCTATCTATCTAATTATCTATCTATCTATCTATCTATCTATCTATCTATCTATCTGTCTATCTATCTATCTATCTATCTAATTATCTATCTATCTATCTATCTATCTATCTATCTATCTATCTATCAACAGCTAAATTACAGATACAGAGACATGAAAAAACAAAGGGACGACACACGATTCAGAAGTTATGATGGTATTTTTGAGGGTAGACACTATTTTTAAAGGCTAATAAAAAAAGAAACAGAATCTTACCAATAATGTGATCAAATACATTATATATATATATTTTTTTTATAAATTAACTTTAGTGGAGTTGTGATTTGCAGAATATGTTTTAAAGATGCGGTCAGTTTTATTACTACTAAAAATGCTTTAAAAACCCTGATGTTTCATGAAATAATAAAACACTGAGATATGGCACACAAAAAGGTATTAAATAAACAATCAAATTATATATTTCCTCATTTATAGATTTGACCTCAGGTTATTTCTACAGGTTGTTTTTTATAAAAGGTGAAATACACTGTTATTCTGGCAAAATTAATAAATTAATAAACGACGTCAGATTCTGTAATAATTGCACCTCCACATGTGTACAACTCATCCTGATAGGGCACAACAATGATTTTTAAAGCTGATAAATTTTTTTTTACAAAAAATAAAATGTGTATAATACATAAAACATTTCTGTTTATATTTAAACACTTTAAAAAGCACAAAGCATAATTATAGTTATGGATACTAACTAACTAAAAAAGTAAACAAACAAACAAACTTTGTCGTTACATTAAAAGTAATGTAACAATAAAAGTTAAAGTTTATTATAAATTTGATTTGTTATTTTATTGTTACAATATAAATTGAATACATTTTATTTATTTTAGTTGAATGCCAGTCAAAATAATAACATTAGTAATATAATGTTTATATTGTATGTATGTATAATTAATAATTGCTCATATCTCCTGAGTTTGTACTCACTTCTTGCACCAGACTTCGGACGGAGCCCTGCAGCTCGTCGGTCACCGGGCCGCCGGTCTTCAGCTCCAGCGCGCGCACTCTGCTCTCCATCTCGCGCGCCTTGATCACCGTGAAACAGCACGCGGCCAGAGCACCGAGCGACAGCGCGAGACACACGGCGGCGGCGGCGGCTGTGGCTGTGAGAGAGGGCCAGCGGCGCGCGGGGACCGAGCCGGGCTCTGAAGATGCTTTCCTCTCCTCCGGGTGTTTATCCATGCCGTACCTGGGGCAGATCCGGTAAATTCTGGAGGCGCGTGCTTTGTCACCTCTGCGAGATTACAGTTGTGAACGAAGTGAGAAGTTTTTGATGAAGATGATGAACGAGCGCCTGGAAAGTCTTCTGCAACTTACTGATAACTCTCGCGTGCACAGCGCGCGTGCATGTGTGTGTTTGCTATGGACCGTGAAACGATTTGGTGTGTGTGTGTGTGTGTGTGTGTGTTTGGGGAACTGACTCGTGCGTGGGGATGTGTGTTTGCCTGCGTGCGTGCGCGCGCGCTATCCAGGGCTACCCAACAGCACGCTATTATACAAAACAGGATGTGCAGACAGCACGCCACCTATTGGTTACTATGGTACCCGTACTAATTGGGTTGCATGTTGATGAACTGTGCTGTCACAACGCTTTTTCTCGACAATGACACTGGAGACTCCTTCCATAACCAATAAAACACTTTTAGCTTTACAAATTAAACACAGATTCAAATTCTTGTAGCTTTATATGGTTTACCAGAGGTAGACTTCCGATTCTATTAATAAAAAATTAAAATATGTTAGGAAACTAATGTTCAATATACAACTAATAGAAATAATGATGAAAATATTAAATTTGAGTGCTATCAGGATGATCTGTAACATTTCAGGCAGTCTCATTCGATATCGTTTTGACATGATAAACACAATTAAACCAGTCTGCTGCCATCTAGTGTTTAAAATGTGCAACTTTGGCAACACAAAACCACAAAGTTCAATGTAATTGTTTTATTTGAAAGTAAGAAAATCAAAACATGTACACACCTATTAACACAAAACAGCAACCCAATGAATTAATAAAGTTACGTTACTAATGCAACAAATGAGGAAATAAGACTTAACAGAAACCCTTCACATCTTCAGCTGTTTGTATAAAATACAATAAGTTACAGATTTCATAATTTACACATTACAAGCACAAGGGAAAGATCTGGACATATCTGGGACTGATGCAGTCCTCTGGACACAGACTCTCACAGAGAGTAAAAAAAAACTTTTTTGTTGGTTTTGTTTTATTTGTGCCCCTTCCTAAGAGCATCAAAAAATGGGTGTTTGATAGTATCGTCCAGAGTGATCCGTTTGGACACGTCGTATTCCAACATCTTCTCGAGGAGGTCAAACAGCTGTTCATGGGCCAGGCTTTTGGAGGTCATGTATGTCTGTTTTAACGAAATAAATAAACAAATAAATGCAATGCCCTATAATGTACAATAATCAGTTCCCAGAAAAGAAGTATATGATGGAAATACCAAAAGAAAATCAGAAATAAATAAAATAACTATATATATCTAGCAGATATGAAATAAAGTGATACATTAGGGTGACAGGACACTCACTCTAAGAGGTTTGCAATGTTTCCGGACGTATCGTCCTGATGAGGAGTGCATGTCCCAGTCTAGTTTGTTGTGATGAACATATCGCCGTTTCCTGAAAAACACCACAAACGCATTATAGATGTATAACAAGGCAACGTAAAAACTCCACGCAACCAACACAATCATTTCATAACAACAAAATGCCTATCGTGTTAAGAGTAGAGACTCACCTGGTCTTCTGAAGCATCTGTGTTGGTATGGGACCCAGAACTCTTTCCATCATAGCCAGATGTTCTTTACTGTCATGTGTCTGCAAACAAAAGTCACAATTATAGAAGAGGCTGAATTTCAGATAATTGTTAAAAGATCAGGTTAGTCGTATTTGCTATACAAGTCTGGTTATATTTTTCACCTGGAAGAGTGTTGTTCCAAGGTAGTACTCAATAAGAATGCAACCCACGCTCCAGACATCACAAGATTGATCCCAACCCAGCTCTGTTGAACAAAAGCAAATAAAACCCAATTAGTGCTCAGGGATCACCAGAGACGAGAAAAGACAGACATGAGCACATGAATAGCAGTTCAAATTTACCCAGAATGACTTCAGGTGCACGGTAATGCCTCGTGGATACCACGGTTGTGTGATGCTCGTGATCGTACGTGGCGTTCCCAAAATCAACGACTTTTATATCGGGGCTCTTCACCGTCCTCTCGTCTCTCTTCTGCGCAACAAGGTCAAGATGTTCGTTCAACTTTTGCCGTTCTTAAAATTGCATAGGTGATGTAGTAATAAAAAGACGACTTAGTGCTCACCATTTTTGAATTGTACTCCAGCTTATACTCTGAATCAACAAACAATATGTTCTCTGGTTTCAGGTCAGTGTGCGTCAGCTTGTTTTGATGCATGACTGAAGAGGAAAGAACATTTAAAAATTAGACACATTCACCACCACAGCTCAGTGCTGAACAGTCATCAGATGGTGTTAGGACTACTCACACTTCACTGCTCTGATGATCTGGTAAGCCATGTGTCTGATCTGGTCGATTGGAAAAGGCTGGAAGTTGTTTTCTTTCAGGAAATCAAAAGTGCTTAATCCGAGCAGTTCGAACACAATGCACACATGACCATGGTGGTCAAACCAGTCAAGCATATGAACACAGCAGCTGTAAGAACGAAAAGAAAAAAAAGAACGGTCAGAAAACTTTAGGTTTCTAATATTCCATCAATGTACATTAAAAATCAGTCATCGCCACATCTGGATGGAAACAGAAATCCTGTTGAGCTGCACTCTAAGCTGTTCCAAAGTAAAGGGGAATAGAACAAAAAAATACTGCATCACAATTTTTAAAACAAGTTCTACACTGAATTTATACAAAAGCATGTGTTTAGAGTGAATGTACATAATACTCTTATCTGTAGGGGGAAAAAGAGGGAAGAAAGTGTGTGTAACAACAAGGACACCATCACCACAACCTGTTTGATTTGAAAACATGGCTCTTATTGACTGACAACTCCACAAAAGGTGCTTATTAACTCAATACCAGACGCCTACTGTTAACTCAGCATTCATACTCCCATATTACGGTTAAATATAAATACAGAAATGTTTAACAGGACAGATAATTTAAGATACTCACTATGTTTTGTCAGTGTTGAGAGAGTTTATATGTTCCAGTACTTCGACCTCGGACATGGCTGCTTCCCGATAACGTCCAATATTTTTTATAATCTTCAGAGCAACATGAGCACGTCGGCTGGAGGGGGAATAGAAAGAGGAGTAAGGAAAAAAAAAAAAAAACACCAAAATGTCAGTTAGTGGAGGGACAATGAAAATGAATCACTGAACCTCATCTCTAAACAACCATATACGAGGAAGCATTTCTTACTTTTTGTGATCGATGCATTCGACTACTTTTCCAAATGCACCTTCTCCAAGCGTGCACACGATCTCATCTAGGGTGTAAAAACAGGCAGTTAGACACACTGAACCTCCAGTAGAGCGTAACTGAGACATACTTGATACATCTAAGATAAAGCTGTAGATAATCAAGCGCTCAAAAGATACATGTCAAATATAAATTCAACGCAATGCAGTGTTAGTCTAAAATAGTTGAAATAGAAGAAGAAAAAAAAAAATGTATAAGTCTATGACTTGTTCCCTTCTGTAGTGCTGATATAATCATGCCCCCAAAAGCATTTATCCTAAAATCACTACACGTGACATTTCATATGAGACAAAAATACAACAGATACAGAAGGTATACAAAAAAAAAAGTATATATTCTATACATCTCGCCCTGAGTATGTCTCCACTGTGATAGATCAGGTGCCCCTCCTCATCATCCTCAACACTTCTGGATCTTTTCCTGCGATGGCTCCTCTGGAGGTTTTCGGAACACCATCAGCATCACCACCATCATCATTAACCCATGAGAATCAGAGCGGAACCAGAACGTGGCCATTCATTCATTCAGCGCGGGAAGAACGGGGGGGAAGCGATTCAGCCCATTCAGATAGCGCAGCAGTCAGGCCCGGCCACAGGGTGCAGCCAACGAAAATTCATCCCGCGACAGAGATATGCACAGGGGGCCCACCACATAGTGTGTGTTACAGAAGAAAAACAATGGCAACACATTTTCAGACAAGATACTTAAAAATATTTAAATTAGACATCATTGACAGTTTACATTTACCTCCTCCCCAATCCCCCCCACCACCACCAGTTGCCCAAAATATTTATTCCCTACTATTTTCCTGTTTACTTGCATCAGGCAATCTATTTAATGAAAAGTGGGTTTCTGCAGTAGTCCATCTACACAGACAAAAAGAAAAAGATAGCATAATGAAAAGAAACGAGACGGCGCGCATACCGAGTGAGAGCGGCGGTGACGAGAGCGACTTCGGCTGCGTCTCCGCCCATGTCGGCTGCTCTGGCCACTGTAGCCAGATGATTTGCTGTAGTGATGCCAGTCGCGGTCCCGGTGGCGTACCCGATACCGGTCCTTCTCCCTTGAGACACTCACATGGCTGTCCATGTCGTACCCTGAATCCACAGCTCTGGCCTTCGTCCCCTGTTTTTCGTTCAGACTCCGGCTCTCCAGGTAATGCCTGTCATAACAGTCAACATTTTTTATTGTGCACCATTATTAAAAAAAATTTAAAAAAAGAAATGTTTCTGTTACAATTAAGACAAGTGCACGCTTATGTTTATAAATGTACGATTAGTACCAAACATCAACACAGACTGCTCTAATACAGTTTGAAGTCAAAGTCAACACGTGATAAAAGAACTCTAAACACCGCTTGCGACGTGATTACCAAACAGACTTTCTGATGAGTCCTAACCCAAACCAGAAAGTCTTACAGCTGACCTTCCCAATCGCAAAAACAATTTGAGTAAATCGCGTTTGTGGTGGTTCTCTCTCTCAACCTTGTAATGATCACAACACTACAGCGCTCAGCAACAACTTTCATATGGTTTAAATATATCTGAGAAGCTGCTGAAACCAGAATGAAAAGCAAAACTCTCTCTCAAAGAGGCCCTTGATATCGGTCACGCATCGTCACCACAAATCAGGAGGTCGACTGAACACTTTTGGCATGTTTAGACCGCATCAAGTGTGGTCTACATGTCACGTCAAAAGTCAGAGTCTGGTTTCTTCCAGGAAAAAAAGAGGAACATCAAACGGCTAATATTAGATCAGACGCTGCCTGTGCACGGCAGTGCGGCCCATTAACTGAACGGTTCCCATGGACCTCAAGTTGTTAGAATACAAGCATATTTTATTTCTGACCCAAGGCATAATTGGTTAAAATCATGTAATGATCAGTATTTACAGTTGATTGGATGACATTCACATTATATAGAAACGTCATCTATTTATACAGATAACATTATTCAAATAAGCGTAATTTAAATAAACTTGACTACTGTATGTAAACTGAACATAGTGTACTTTTAGACACCACCAATTGTTGACCTATGTGATTTAAATTAGGTGTAGATGCAAATATTTTTTTATTATGATTATTTACCCATCGCTGCTTCTGCGCTGATGGTGACGTTTACAGTACTTGTTCTCCCGTTCGCTGCTGTGGCTCTCTCTGCGACTGCGCTTTCGGCTTCCTGTCTTGTCCTTCCAGCCGCTTTCTTGACCAGCGGGTGACCAACTTGTGGTTTCTCGCTGCCTCATCTGCAAAAAAATAAAATACGAAAATAATTATACAGCACCAACAAAAAAAAATATACAAACAACAACATTTATAAACGAGTAAACAACAACATTTAGTTTGGCTATTGAATTTATAACATGTCTACAATTAATTAAACAGTTGCTTTTGTTAAAAATAAAAAATAAAATAATCCTGCAAGGTATAAAACGATGGTACACAATGCTCTAAAGACCACCGCCCCACCAAATCACAACTGAATTCATAATTAATCGCTAGTGTTACTTTTTATTTAAACAATTTAAAGCAGTTAATTTTTTTTTATTAAATTGTATGTAAAAAAACAACAAATGGACAGTTTAAAAAAACAAAATGTAATAAAATAAAAAGCAACCTGGTTAACGCGTCTTCGTTACTACCAGAAATAACAGCGAATTGTTATCCGATTACTCTTATCCAAAAACGTTAGTATTAATGTTTTATATTTGTTGCCATGGTGACCTGAATTCGGGCGTTTCCGTCAGAGCACCTAAAATCCGTAAATAAACGAAATCGCGCAAAAATACTGCGCATGCGCTAAATAACGCTGACGCATACCATAATCGTATGAAACACGTTTGAATATAAAATACAAAATAAATGATGTTATAAATAACTAAGTGTTAGAGAATTAAAAAAATAAGAATAGAGAAATGAAAATGATAAAGGATTTGAAATAAAAAATGTACTACTGAAATGCATTTGACAGAGAAAGGAGCCTACAGCGCGGCTAGTCAGATCGCTGTGCTAAGTGGCTAACGCCGCTCGAACAATAACCCAAAAACTAATAAACATAACATTGTAATAAAATTATAACCCCAAAATATATTAAAATATATACGTATCTCACCTTAATGGCGCGGTTTATGTTCTGAAATAGAAAATAAACTGCAACAAGATAATTTTTCCGCGGATGAAAAACAACCCTGCCTTTTGTCTACAAAGTCTGTTTCAAAATGGTGGCCTGACTCTTCTAGAAAATTCTACGCAAGTATGAGGGGGGTGTTTAATTCCCACCCCAATTCATACACATGGATTCTGATTGGCTAGGACTAAACGCGTTCTACATTATAATTGGCTATAATCCCTTACCTCATGTAGCTAGCCAATCAAAACGTACCAAGACATGGAGTTTATGGATACGGAAACAGGTGGGCGCAAAAGAAGGCTTTTAAACATGGGAGAAACCATTATGGAGATGAACCGTCACTGTTAACAAATATATATTCAAAACAAATAATATCTCAGAATTATTATATGTAAATTCCATAAATTCTAATAATTTCTATGTATTTAATTTAAGTGTGTATTGATTTTAAAGACAACAAAAAAACTCAAAGGTTCTTTCTATCGTGATGGACTTTCCCAAACTGTCATGGCGGAGGGGAGCTTTCATGATCTCATAGAGAATCTAATACGAGTTTTCAGAATCACGTTTTACAAACATTTATGTAATTTAAGAAATTATATGAGATATTAAAGATGGAGTTGTAATGTAAAAAGTGCATTTTCTTTAAAAAAAAATAGGTGTTTATCAAGTATAATTAGAATTTAACCCCTGACAATAATGTGATCAGATACATAATTCTTTGCACTAGATGTTTATTTGATCAGTCACACGTATTTTGCTAATATACATATATTATTTTAGAAAGAAGAAGAAGGATCATAGGGTGTATAAGAGTGGAGGAAGGTGCACACAGGTGGACTATGTTCTATGTAGGAGATGCAACCTGAAGGTGATTGGAGACTGTAAGGTGTTGGCAGGGGACGGTGAAGCTAGACAGCATTGGATGGTGGTCTGTAGGATGGATTTGGAGGTGAAGAGGAGGAGAGTGAGGACTGAAAGAAGAATAAGATGGTGTAAACTGAAGAGTGGGTGAAGAAGAGTGATATGTGATAGAAGGGTATCTACAAGAGTGAAAGGGAAAGTTTATAAGACTGTGGTGAGACCTGAGATGTTGTATGGCTTAGAGACAGTGGCATTAAGTAAAAGATGTTGAGATGTTCGTTGGGAGTGACGAGGATGAACAGGTTTAGAAATGAGTTTATTAGAGGGACAGCGCATGTAGGACGTTTTGGAGACAAGGTGGGGGAGGTGAGATTGAGATGCTTTGGACATGGGGTATATCAGTAGGAGAACGCTGAGGATGGAGACACCAGGAAAGAGGGAAAAGAGGAAGACCAAGGAGGAGGTTAATGGATGTGGTGAGGGAAGACATGCAGGAAGTTCGGTTAAAAGAGGCAGAAGTAGAGGACATGGGGGGTATGGAGACAGATGATCCACTGTTACGCCCCCTAATGGGAGAAGATGAAATAAGTAGAAAGAAGAAAAAGAAGTACTGTACTTCAATACTGAAGACATCCACACTATGAAAGAACAACTATGTAGTCCAGGGGTCACCAACCTTTTTGTCACCGAAAGCTACTTCTTGGGTACACAATTTGATACACAATTTGTTTGATACACAATTCTGAAATAACAAATTTGCTCAATTTACCTTTAAATATATGTTATCATTAATAATTAATGATAGTCATCTTTGTCTATGTCAAACGCAATTGCACAGGGGGCCAAAACTGTTTTTTTTAACATAAATATGAATAAAAACAGACAGGTACATTACTCCTATTATTATTATGTGCTTTAGCTCTATCTTGAATCTACTCTTTTCTGGTAAGGTAGGAATCTAACTGTGTATAGCTATTTAACTCAGCTGATTCTAAAGTGTTGGTCTGTGCTTATTACATTTTCTTTGGAGGTGACGTCTGCCAAAACTGCCTTCTACAAGGAAAAGCTTGAGGCCTCTGCACAAGATCCGCGTAAGCTTCACTGCTCAACCCCCCCCTGCTGCACCTGCTCCATCCTCCCTGACTGCTAATGACTCCTTCTATGATGAGAAGATTAAGAAAATCTGCCAGACCTTCACTCCCTCCCCAACAATGACCACACAACAAAGCCGACAATACACTACGTCTCTGTCAAGCTTCTCAACCTTAACCGAAGATGAGATACTGCAAGTCATCCAAACTTGCAATCCCACCACCTGTCCTCTGAATCCAATCCCTTCAACTATGCTTCAGACCATCACATAAGATCTCCTGCCCTTCATCTCCACAATCATCAATGGGTCATTAACATCTGGCTATGTACCAACTACCTTTAAACAAGCAAGGGTCATTCCTATCTTAAAGAAACTTGCTCTGGATCAATCAGACATCAACAACTACAGACTGGTATCACTTCTTCTCTCCTTTCTTTCCAAATCTCTGGAAACAGCTATTTTTATAAAAGTCCTGCGGGTGACTCATGTGGTCCTTGCGGGCGACCTTGTTGGTGACCCCTGATGTAGTCAATAAAAAACATCCCCGGATATTTTAGACTTTCAATTGTCCAAAGTAGCTAGGTTTAGCTTTGATGACAGCTTGGCAAACTCCTGGTCTTCTCTCATAAGACTTAGAAGGAATCTCTACAACCTCTGTTGAGTACCTGCTGGCTGCATTTCCTTGACTGACAAATCCCCTCATATGGTTTGAGATCAGAGGTTTATGGAGGCCATCTTATCTAATACAGCACTCCATCACTCTCTTTTTTTGGACAAATAGATCTTTATAACCTAAAGGTGTGTTTGGGGTCGATCTCCCGTTTTAAAAGAAATTGTGCAAACACCACCTCCTTCACCTCCTTGGTTGTAAACAGTAGGTGTACCCAAAAAAACAAAAACAAAAAAAATTCCCATAACTGGACACTAGGTGGCGATATGCGCGCTGTGTTTGCTTGCCGGAAAGAGATGAAGAAGAGCGCGCTCAAAGTTTGTGCTTCCTGTATGATGTGTCCTTTTTCCTGTTACTGCATGGTGAGAGGCGAGGGGAGGTTTCAGCTCTCCGGTACAATCCGGCTCCATCCACCTTTAAGGTTGTTCTAAAACTCGGGGAAAATGACGGAACAGATGACAGTAAGAGGGACGCTGAAGGGGCACAGTGGATGGGTCACTCAAATCGCCACAACGCCGCAGTTTCCCGACATGATTCTGTCCGCGTCCCGGGGTAAGAACAGCACACAGCCCAGACCGCGGGTTGCCAGAGCCGTACAATTTATTCCACCTAGCAGGGATTAACGTGACACATAACCTACATTTGGAGCGCGTTAATATGAAAATACGTTTGAAATAATTATATTCATGTCTTAGAAAAAAAAAAAAGTCGTGTGAAGTTTTACCGTATTGTAATAAATCCCAATGTAATAAATCCCAATCTGGCAACCCAACATATATAAACTATGGAAAATGTGCAATGTTAATTGGTGCTTTAATTACGTTCATTAATGAGGTGAGAAATTAGTGCAATTCTGACGTCACAAGTTGACCCTATTAGTGCAAACGTCTGCTAAGGAGAGAGAGATTGACGCAGCAGTGCTTTAAGGCGCATGTGCACTTTACACGTTTTCACCTGCGTGCATGTCGTACATCTGATCTGTTGCTCAAGACAAATCAAATGTTTTCACTTACTAGGAATTTGCTTCCAGTTGCACACTTTCTATACAAGATAAATAAAAAGGGATCAAATTAGCTAAAAAAAAAATGGTATCAAATATGTGTTTTCCCCAAATAAATATTGCAAAAAGTATGATTACACTGCCAATGCTTTCTGATTTAACTTCCTCTTATTTATTTTTTAATTTCACAGACAAGACGGTCATCATGTGGAAACTGACCCGAGATGAGACGAACTACGGCGTCCCCCAGCGCGCCCTGAGAGGACATTCGCACTTCGTGAGCGACGTTGTGATCTCCTCTGATGGCCAGTTTGCTCTGTCCGGCTCATGGGACGGCACTCTGCGCCTCTGGGACCTGACAACGTGAGTGTAGGGTCTGATCAGGTGGGGAGACATTTGTGCCCCTACGTCTCGTTCGTGTCAAACTAACCTTAAGTGAAAGGGAGGATCATAACACTTCAGTGCGTGTTGGTATATAAATATATAGAATACACAGACTTGCTTATACCAAATATCAATTTAAATATAAATTATTTTAAATAACTGCACGTCCTGAAGTGTTTTAATCCTCCTGTGTGACTGATTACAGTGAGATTTGTTTGCTGTTTTGCTCGAATTAATACCTTGTGACCAATCGGATTTGAGATGCTGTCCATTGCATTGTTGCACTGGTAATCCTGGGTAAACATTTTGAAGACTACCTGAATGTGGGAGGGGGATAATATATATACATGCATATTTATATCAGAGGTTCACTTTTAGTGGATGGATAGTTCACTGATTTTATGTCGTACTTGTCTAACAGATTATTCAATTAATGGAGAAAACACTCCTCCATGTAAAACTTTCACAAAAATAAATACAAAATCATGAAAATGTATTTAAGAAAATAAATATGAATGAATAAATGTTAATAAAATGGTGTAATTAATAATAATAAATGAAATGTCTGTGCACCACGCATTCTCGCATGCTAAAACAACGTGTAGTGTCAGTGATTTGCCTGTAGAGGCCGCCCTCGTAATGACGGCGGTTTGTTAGCCGGAAAAACTAACTGTTTGGATTTTTGCAGATTTTTTTCCAGCAATAAACTACCGATGCCGATTAATTGGCAAAACCGATTAATCGGTCGACCTCTTTATTTATTTTATTTGTATAATGCAATTTATGCACCATATTAATTTTTCTAAATACGTTGTGCACAATGCATCAGGATCAGATATTTCCTTGATTAAACCCATTACAATGATTTCATTTTTTAGAAAATTAAACAGGAAAAGAATCGATGTGAATAAATATAATGCATTTTAATTCCTCTAACAATAGTTTGATTAAAGATTATTTTACTGTATTTACTTTAGCCGTTTTCATGTTGTGGATTTATTCATGCTTTTTGTTCCTCCAGCGGCACGACGACTCGTCGCTTTGTCGGCCACACCAAAGATGTCCTCAGCGTGGCTTTCTCTGCTGATAACCGTCAGATCGTGTCCGGCTCCAGGGATAAAACCATCAAGCTGTGGAACACCTTGGGAGTGTGCAAGTACACCATCCAGGTCAGAAAGCACATCTAGATATGTCCTAAGTGTTGGAGTTTAAAACTTTTCAATTGATCAGGTCTATGATCTAAATCAAGTTCTAGATGAAACCTCCATCAAATGAACGAGTTAGAAATAATGAGCTCTGAATTTCTCTACTACAGGACGAGAGTCACACGGAATGGGTGTCCTGTGTGCGGTTCTCCCCAAACAGCAGCAACCCCATCATCGTCTCCTGCGGCTGGGACAAGATGGTCAAGGTACTAAACGCTCCTCGTGTAGACTGCATAAACTCTTTCGCACAGCTTTACCCGATGACTAGAAAAACGACTTTCTGTCTGAGCTCTCGGGCTCTGAGGACAAGTCCTGCAATTATGATGGGTAACAGTGCAAGTCTGTAGGGTTTTCTTTGTACACCAGGGCGTCACAACACGTGACTTAAAGATGAAGGGAATAAAATTTAGTTACAAAAATAAAACAAGGGTGTATTTGTATATAAATATGAAAGAAAACTCAGCTGAGATTGGGGAAGCGGATCTACCCGGTTGCAAAATTCCAGGAGTTTAAACCTGGAAAATTATGGGAATTAATCAGAATAAACTAAGAATTTACAAAAAGATTTCATAAAAAAAAAAAATGCAGACCAAAACATTTATGTTAAGAAATTTCAATTATTGTATAATCTATAAAAAATAACTGATACAATAATTTCTCAATTCCCATAAATTTCTGTAAATTTCCAACTTGGAATATTTTCCAAAATTCCCCAGATGATGTTCCCATAGAATGTTTCTGGAAATTTACTGGAAAATATCTACCCCTTTTGCAACCTTACTCCTAAAACACAGCCTGAAAGGTACGAAATTTACTTCTACTTTTAACACGTACCATGTTTTCTTTCCGATTTTGTGCATCAAGGTGTGGAATCTCGCAAACTGCAAGCTGAAGACGAATCACATCGGCCACACGGGATACCTGAACACAGTCACCGTGTCTCCTGACGGCTCACTCTGCGCATCCGGGGGAAAGGTACGTCTTCATCCGTTTCAGCTTAACTGAGAAATGACGCTACAATAAAGTTGAATTTACATGTAATGAGGAGGTAAAGCACGAGTAATTAGGGTCATTAGTTCTGGGTTAACTCTAGTTAATTTAGTTCTGTGATCTGCTAGTATACAGTATTCAATATTCCAATTCAATGTGGTCACTCGAGCTTCTTGGTTTGGTGTGGTGATGAAACTTCAATGCCATCTGTTTCACTGTGATGATAAAGAGGCTGTTTCTGAACACACGTCCGGTTCTGGAAGAGGTGTATTGATCAAACGATGACGTTCAGCTGCTCAGATGTTTGTCTGCTTTTACAGGACGGCCAGGCAATGCTGTGGGACCTGAACGAGGGGAAGCACTTGTACACTCTGGATGGAGGAGACACAATTAATGCCCTCTGCTTCAGCCCCAACCGCTACTGGCTCTGTGCCGCAACCGGCCCCAGCATCAAGATCTGGGTGAGCTTGTTAGTCTTGTAAACCATCACCTAAAGAAAATCCACCCCACATAGAGGTTTAGATCGGAATACTCTGGTTGGGTGGTTTCTTGATGAACAGCATGAAAGATTCAATGATGGAACTCCAATGCCTACTGCAAATTTATGATGACAACAAAGGTTTCTGAGAAATCAACATGTCCTTGCTTTCCTATGGCTTTTCATTTCATAAGGTTCTGACACAATGTTGTTGTTTTTTTTATTATTATTCCACCCCTGTATTATCAGGACCTCGAGGGCAAGATCATCGTCGATGAACTGAGACAGGAGGTAATCAGCACCAATAGCAAGGCCGAGCCCCCACAGTGCACTGCTCTGGCCTGGTCTGCTGATGGACAGGTATGGAATCTATCCTGTTTTTTTATTTTTACTGCTTTTTACTGTGACCCTGGTGATTATAATATCACATGAACTCTGAACCCACATGGTGAGAGTCCTGCAATTATGAGGGGATGATTGTTCTCCTGAGGAGATTGAATTGTGTTGGGTTGTTTCCTCGTTAAGTTCTCCATTCCTTATCTTTTTGTCTCTTGTTTTCTTCTTTTACAGACGCTCTTTGCTGGCTACACTGATAATCTGATCAGAGTGTGGCAGGTTACCATTGGAACACGATAGAAGGATTTTCTAATGTTTGAATGTTGAATTAAAAAAAGAACATTTTTAAAAACATTTCTGTTTCCATGTGTTGTGTTGGTTTGTTTGTTTTGGCTCGACAAAAATCCTAGCTTTAAATCTTTCTTTAGTTGATGCAGTTCTCCAGATTACATCACGGGTGCTGGTTCACTAGTGTATAGAATCTGTGTTTTCGATTAATTGAACTGTTCACACTTGATTTTATTTTTACTGTAATAAAACTACAGCATTTATTTTCCTCCCCAATAAGCTTCCTTTGTGGCATTTCGACTTGTTGCAACCGCTAAATTTTATACATTAAAATACACAGATGGTGCCGTGACCCGAGATGACTGAATCGTCAAAACGTCTTCAAACCACTTTAATCTGAAATATTTTATAGATTGTGTATCAGAAAATGTTTATGTAAAAGGATTTAATATACAAATAAAATGTACTCTTGAATGAATATTATAATTGGATGTCTAGCAGCTTTAAATATGTCTTATTCAGCCTACATTCCCTGAAAAAGGATTATTAACAGTGAATGGATAGCTCTGGACAACGTATATATGCGTATAGAATGATTAACTAATATATTTAAAATAAAAAAAGCATAAATAGAGGACAGGAAGTGACTTTATTCGGCAACAGTCACATTTTAATAATTTTCTGCTACCTGAGAGAGTTTATATACAGCAAAAGCGCGCGTAAAAGAAACCGACCAATCACATTCGAGGATTGTGATGGCGACTGAAAGAAAGAATGTAAAAAAAAAAAATAGTGCAGCTATATGGTAAAAAAAATATATAAAAACATTATCTGTATATTTATAGACACTAAGCAATTCGTTTAAACTAAAACTACCTATACGCTTAACTAAATATTTCACTAAGGTCGCCATTTTGATCGCCAGGGACGCCTTTTATACACGGGAGCAGCGCGCGACAGTAGCACGGACCAATCAGAAAGCGTGGAAACGGAGAGGGCGGGGCTGTGTTGGAGCTGCTGGGAGGTAACTAGGCAACCGCATGACAACAGAAAGCTCTCAGATGTCAGCTCTGTGCAGAGTAAAAGTAGATTGTTGTAAGATTTGTTAGATTTACTAAGGGTGTATTTGTATATAAATATGAAAGAAAACTCTGAGATTGGGGAAGCGGATTTACCCGGTATTTTTGTAGAGAGGACGTTGGCTTTGATCAAACCAGACGCTATTGATAAAGCAGATGTAATCGAAGATATGATCCTACGCTCAGGATTCACTATTTTGCAGGTAATAAAAAAACTGAACATGCATCAGGTCTTAGATGTATCTGTGATACAAAACTAATATAGGATATAACTAGAAAATGTGCATTAAAACAACAATATGAATGGTGCACAAAACAAAATGATAAATTCAGCATATTTACAAAGCAGCAATAATAATAAAAAAAAATTTACTTTAAAAAAGTATGGATAAGAGATGATCAAACGAGGGACCATGGTCCAGAGATGATCCATAGTGAACATGGTTTAAATCACTGACTTTCAGTCTGGTTCCTCTCCACATATGGAGAAGATGGCCTGTAGTGACCTTAGATTTTAACTATAATGATTTTTGACATTAGAACATTCTAAATGGTGAAGTGAAGAACACTAATTGTCTTCATCATGGCACCTTTTAGTGTGTTAATTTATTTATTAGGCAGCAAGTAAACATTTTGTCCTTAAAGTTGATGTTTGAAGCAGGAAAAATGGGCGTAAGGATTTGAGCGAGTTTGACAAATTGTGACGTCTAGACGTCTGGGTCAGAACATCTCCAAAACTGCAGCTCTCGTGGGATGTTCCTGGTCTGCAGTGGTCAGTATCTATCAAAAGTGCTCCAAGGAAGGAACAGTGGTGAACCAGCGACAGGGTCACGTGCGGCAGAGGCTCATTGATGCACGTGAGGAGTGAAGGCTGGTCCGAGTGGTCAGATTCAACAGACGAGCTCCTGTAGCTCAAACTGCTGAAGCAGTTCATGCTGTAATCCTCCATGGGTCAGAACTGTTTTGGCAGCAAAAGGGGGACCAACACCGTATTAGGCAGGTGCTCATAATGTTACGTGTGATCAGTGTAAAACTATACTGAATGGACATTTGGTGATGAGGATAAACTCTCTTTTGGCTCTGGTTCCTCTCCAGGTTTTTTCCACATATGGAAATTTCATTGTAACAAACTTCATTAATTCCAGTCCAAATTCATCTTAATGGTTCTTGAGTTTATGGATCTTTAGACTGTCATTGTGAACCATTCTCAGCTGCATAGAGTAGTTTCCAGCTGATTAGGTAGGGCATCAAGATAAATCATGCAAAACCAGAAAGAATAAATTGACAAAATCACTGGTACCTCAGGAGTACGGAACTTAACAGAAAGGTTATGGGGACCAGGAAGAAACCTAGTTTGATCTCTACAGGTTTGCTGATAATACATATGACCTCTTGCTTTGTAGCAGGGCGGCAGCAGCAGTGGGCAGAGGTGGGCTTAGCCCACCCAAATTTGCATCTTGCCTGCCCAAAGCTTGATTTAATTTTTTTTTTAAATAATAAATAAATGTGATGTGACATTTTTAGGGTTAGATAGATGAATAGATACAGTGTGTAGCTTGAGAAGGTCACTGCAGGTGGTGGATTGGCGTATATCCTCGAAAGCAATGTATATATCTGTAATAAATGGACATCGGGTGCAACCCAGATGAGGACTGGTTTCCCTCATGAGTCTGGTTCCTCTGGTTTCTCTTCCTTATGCCGTCTCGGGGAGTTTTTCCTCGCCACAGTCGTCACTGGCTCATTTATCAGGGACAAACTTGCTTATAAAGAACATCATATTCATTTTTATCACCACATTATCTGTGTAAAGCTGCATTGAGACAATGTTCATTGTTAAAAACACAAAACAAGTGAATTCAATTGAATTAAATATGTAGAAGTACAAGAATCAATATGGCAACATAATCCCTCAGTGGAGGAGCCGAAAGAAGTATTGTATAGTATCGACTGTAGTATTTTCTTAAATATTCTATACTCATGCAAAGTCAGATTAAAGTAATTTGATTATAAACACAGAGGAACATCCGTCATTGGAATAATTTGCCAATTCTCTATCTTCTGTCATCACGTCAGAAACGTAAGCTTCAGTTGAGCCCAGAGCAGTGCAGCGATTTCTACACCGAACATTATGGACAGCCGTTTTTTCCGAGTTTGACGGCGTTCATGAGCTCCGGCCCGATTATGGCTCTCTCTCTAGCAAGGCGTCAAGCCATCACAACCTGGAAAGATCTGATGGGACCACGCAACTACACCAAGGCCAGAGAGACACATCCTCAAAGGTAACAAATTTTTTTTTTATCTCTAACACCATCAATAAAAAGGTGAAATACATGATTTTGGAAATTTGACTTCCAGCTTAAAACACTTGTGTGTGTTTGGATTGGCTTCCAGTCAGTTATTTTACAGTCCAGGTAGTTTCTGGAGTGAAGATCCCTGAACATAAGCAGGAATAGCACAATGGGTCTATTACTATTTATCACCTTTAAAATGAGGAATATTCAACATATAGATGTTTATTCATTTCTGATCATCAATAACTTTAGTTTTATTTTATACTTATTTAATGCTCATTGTAAATAAAGATTTATGTACATGAACAGTGAAATATGAAGCATAGTATAATAATATTTAAAAATACAGTCAGAGTTTTATTTTATAGTATTTATGGGCAAAAATATTTGTTTTTTTTTTTAGTTGATATACATGTTTGGTAAAATTGTTCAGATGCTTCAAATTGTATTTTATGATCACATTTTCATGGTTTGGCAAAATCAAGTTCATAAGGGACTTTTAAGTCTTACAAAAAATATGCAAAACTCTATATTTTTTTTTACTTTTTCAGCTTGAGGGCGAAATTTGGGACATCTGACTTAAGGAATGCTGTACACGGCAGTGAAACATCATCGGCAGCTGAGAGGGAGATCAGGTTCATGTTTTCCAGCAGTAAGTAATAATTATCTGTCTGTCTGTCTGTCTGTCTGTCTGTCTATCTATCTATCTATCTATCTATCTATCTATCTATCTATCTATCTATCTATCTATCTATCTGGATTTTTAGAGAACACCTGCAGTGAAACAAAGATGGTTTATATGTGTGTAAACTCATATTTGGTGTAAGTAGTGTTTTGCAACTGTTTTGTGTAAAAGTGAAATATTTCAGTGTGTGTGTGTGTGTGTGTGTGTGTGTGTGTGTGTGTGTGTGTGTGTGTGTGTGTGTGTCTCAGAGATGGCAAAAGCACTCACATCCTTCACTCAAGTAGAAGTACATATACTTATGTTTTGATATTGATCATGTCATCACATAGATTCGAACTAAAGTAATGAGTCTGGTTTGAAAATGTAAGAAGTAGAAAGTACAGATATTTGTGTAAAGTAAAGTACTGATACCAGGAAAATCTACTTAAGTGCAGTAACGTAGTATTTGTACTTTATTACTTTCTATCTCTGGTGTGTGTGTGTGTGTGTGTGTGTGTGTGTGTGTGTGTGTGTGTCTCAGAGATGGCAAAAGCACTCACATCCTTCACTCAAGTAGAAGTACATATACTTATGTTTTGATATTGATCATGTCATCACATAGATTCGAACTAAAGTAATGAGTCTGGTTTGAAAATGTAAGAAGTAGAAAGTACAGATATTTGTGTAAAAATAAGTAAAGTACTGATACCAGGAAAATCTACTTAAGTGCAGTAACATAGTATTTGTACTTTATTACTTTCTATCTCTGGTGGGTGTGTGTGTGATAAGATAAATGAACATTTTCAATCCACCAGTTTTAATGAACTTATTATTATTACTTGTTCTTTCTTGTCTGTGTTTTAGCAGTAATTGAGCCCATTCCCAGGGGTGAAGCTGCCACAGATTACCTGAACAGGTGTATTAACCCAACACTCCTTACTGGCCTTACTGAGCTCTGTAAAACAAAACCAGCCGATCCTTTCGTAAGTAATGATTATCACTGAAAATTTATCAATTTTTATTAATTTAATCAATAAATATTATTTTTTACTTCTCTAATGTGTATTTTGTCCTGTGTGTTTTCTCCAGACTTGGCTGGCTGAATATCTGATACAAAACAACCCAAATAAACCCCAAATAAGTGAAGAGATTGCAGATGAATATGCAACTTAAATATAAATGACTACGTTTCCACTGTGAAGCACGGAGGAGGAGCTGTGATGGTGTGGAAGTGCTTTGCTAGCTAATAGTTATCCATCATTGAAGACATATGTAACCAGCGCAGTTACCACAGCATTGTGCAGCAATTTGTTTATGTTTTTAACATGACCATGAATTCTTTAAAGAATGAAAACCATAAAACATAATCTGGGTTATTTTACTACTAATTCCATGTGTGTTCTTTCATAATTTCAATGTCTTCAGTTCTTGTGTATGTTGAAAATTAAAAAAAGAAGAAATAAGGAGAAGGTGTGTCCAAACTTTTGACTATTGGTACTGTATGTGTGTGGCTTTTAACCACGTCCTCCCTGAAAAAACATGCCTGTAGGTGTGAAGAAGTGTGTGAATGACTTTTTTTTAGAAGATTGCTCAGTCCTGAAGGCAAAATATATTGTGAAGAGGTGGATCCAAACACTGTGTGTTTCCATGTAAAAGCACATGGCATTCAAAGTAAAAACAAACTAAAATTACATTTTGTTATCAGGGACATTTATGATCTTGACGAAATGGCTAACAACATAGACACTATTTTGTAGACAAATGGAGAAATATCCAGTAAATTGTGGGGTGCCACAAGGTTCAGTTCTAGGACCCCTACTTTTCACAATATACATGCTTCCCTTGAGAAATATTATTAGAAGTCATTGGATTAGCTTCCATTTTTATGGCATAAAAAAACAGTACACAAAAGCTTTAGCATTTTAACCTGCATTTAGAAGCATGTTCTGTAACTTCTAGTTCAACGGTAAAAGATCTGGAAATTATTTTAGACAGCGACTTGTCTTTTAAAAATCATATCACCTACATTACAAAAACATCCTTCTTTCACCTTATAAATATTGCAAAGCTAAAAAACATGTGGTCTATATCTGTTGAAGAGAAGCTCATCCATGCGTTCATGTCCGCCATACTGGACTATTTTAATGCATTACTAGGTGGATGTCCTGCTTTATTCATCAACCCCAATCTTCTCATCCCTACACTGGCTACCTGTTAAGATAAATGGTTTATCTTCCATGTATCTCTCTAGTATTCTAATATGCTACAATCCGTCACGCTCCTTGAGATCTCATAACTCTGGACTTCTAGTAATTCCTAGAATAGCCAAATCCACTAAAGGTGGTAGAACATTCTCACATTTAGCTCCTAAACTTTGGAATAGTCTTCCTGAAAGTGTTCGGAGCTCAGACACACTCTCCCAGTTTTAGTGCAGATTAAAGACGTATCTTTTTAGTTAGTTCTACACATAACACACATCACACATCATAACCTTGTGCTCCAGAACATCTGATCACATGCACATTATCAACTTGTGCTTATTAAAATCATGAACAGCAGCTACGCTAATTCCTCTCCACTGCTTCTCTTTCTCTACCCATCCTAAGGCATCTTGAGGTTGCATCATGCTCCAGTCGTGTCCCACCTCGTGAAGATTGTGGACCTTTAAAAAAGTAGATGCCCACAAACATCCCGAATCTAGAGACGTACATCTAGAGACCTACCAGCGTTATTTGGATTCCACCCCATGTAGAGTTTAGACATTGGACCTCTTTTGAGTGTTTAAAGGCTCTGGCATGGAGAAGCTGGTGTTGGATCTGTGATGATCTCAGATGTTGTGCTATTTTATGAGTTGCTCAGTAGCCCCTATATAAGATTGTAGGAAGATCATTAATCATAATTACACACTTTAGTCTTGATCTCACCCAAATGAGGATGGGTTTCCCTTTTGAGTCTGGATTCTTCTCTATGTTTCTTCCTTATAACATCTAAGGGAGTAATCAATCATCAGTAATCAATACACATCATACACCATAACTCAAGTTCTGTAAAGCTGCTTGATGACTTGAATTTATAAATATGAAGATACGTCTAGAGTTTATTTACACGTTTATTTATTAAGGGGGAAAAAAAAACTCCATGTGGATGAAACCCGCGCATTCTGCTTCCACATGGAGAAGCTTGGAAGAGGTTCGGATTGTAGCGCGTTCGGGGGCGGTACCAAGTGACGTCAAGGGGACGTTTCTGATTGGCAGAACGCTATGAAGGGCAGGTCAAATTGTCGAATGATAGGCGTCCTTGTTTGGATGCCCGTTCTTCCGTCCAGTAATATAACCCCCTCTACAGGCCGGTACCTTCAGGAAGGAGTCCTCCTTTCTTTTTTTTTTTATCCGGAGGATCTGACGGATTTTCTTTTTTCCCTTTTCCCTATCGAAAAGCGTAACGCTGTGTGGCTTCCCCCCCTTTTTCTTGTAAGTTGTTGTTTATATCGATGTTTTATTATTTCTTTTTTTAAATTTAAGATGTGCGCGTGAGTGCGGCTCGAGCGCGGTTACATAACCGATTCTGAGATACATGGCGGTTATAGGTTCCGTGGTGAAAAAAAAAAAACCGTGTGTGAGAAATGTTTTTCATTAAAAAATTTTTTTTTCGTTGGACTATATTTATTTAACCGACCATTAATCAGTGTGGTGCTTCAGCCTGTTGATGGTTTTGATTTTTGTTATCTATCGGAGGAGGTTTTTTATGCTATGCTATGCTAGGCTAGTCAAAATGGTGGCCGGCGTGTAGCGCGAGGTAGCGTGCACGCGCGCAGTGTGTCTCCTTTTTATTATGTAATTTAAATGTTTTGTTCATTGCGATTTCGTAACAACAGTATTTATTATTTTTATTTTTTTTAGACGCCATGGCCGACGCAGAGCAGCAGTTCATGGAGACGGCGGAGAACGGATACGAGGACGAGGAGAACGGAGCCGAAGGATGCTACGGCGGTGAGGACGGCGGCGAGAGCGCGGCGCTGCAGGCCGAAGCGGGAGCGGAGGAAAACAACGGAGCCGGAGACGGCACTCAGGACGGAGACGGCGGCCGGATAGAAGCCAGTAAAAGCGAAGAAGATGCAGGGTATGTAACGATTTTACTCGCTCATATCGTGATGTTTTAGTAGTATAGAGTCTTTTGTCCGCCCCCCTTCTCCTCCTCCATACACTCCCCCTCCCCCTCGTGTCTTTTGTTGGCGCCATGTGTGGCGTTTTTTTCTTCTTCATAAAACCTTTACGGGGGGGGATGGGCACTCGTTCGCGACACCGAGTCGACTCTTCTATCCCAGCTATTGGGAACGAGGAGTCGACTCGTTTCCGAACGAAGTCTGCGCACACGATGCGGGAATCACGTGACTGGATGCACTAGGACACGGGTCCGGGTCGCACAAAAATAATAACGTTGTTTATTGTCTGCAGGCGTTTTCTATTTATTTAAAATAGAAAAGCAAATATGAATATTATAAATAAAATGAGCTAGTTTTTCCTGACTACACATTGATAAATTAAGCTTGCACTATTCTGCATTATAGTGATTTATGTATGTGTATCACACACACACAATCTTGGCTTGCTTGTGCAGAGATTTGGACATTTGATCCATTTATGCAGCACAATGTTTCATATATAATAAATGCAACTTAACTCGCTTTAACGCTTTAACTCGCTTTAACCAGCGCAAGCTTTTTCAATAACTAGTGCAGCAAATTGGCATATATGTGAGTGGTTTTCTTTTATTTTCTTGTTGTATATCCTGGTATCAAAATGAGCATCTTCAGCCCTGTGTTTGGGGACCCCTGCTTTACTGCTGGAAGTGCTGAAGCATCTTTTATTTGTGAATAAATAAATGTAGAATAAAACATAGAATGTTTTTCACACTGTCCTCTAAAGTGAATTTAATCACAATTATAGTCAGTACCATTAAAGGGTAAAGTACTATTAAATCAATGGTGATATATCTGTTCTATAAATGAAATGAGACTTTTAAATAGAATGGTGCTTTCAGTGTTTTATAAAAGTGTCTAAAAAATGTTTGTCAATTTCTTTTAGTTGAGACATCTTTCTTCAATTGTCCTATATCCCGACATGTACCATGCCATAAAAAAAACCCACCTCTACGTAAAGTTAATGCATCAAACTCATTTATTCCTCCAGGAAAATGTTTGTTGGGGGACTCAGCTGGGATACTAGTAAAAAGGATCTCAAAGATTACTTCTCTAAATTTGGTGAGGTGACTGACTGCACCATTAAAATGGACCCAAACACTGGACGATCAAGAGGATTTGGGTTCATTCTGTTCAAAGAATCTGCAGGTGTAGAAAAAGTAAGTTTGTGGGTTTTTCCCCCCCCCTCATGCAGCAGTCAAAAGTTTTTGCCGCAAAGCTGATCGCCATGCTTCCTGTTTCCTATCTTCTCTCCAGGTGCTAGCACAAAAGGAACACAGGCTGGACGGGCGGCAGATCGACCCCAAGAAGGCCATGGCTATGAAGAAGGAGCCGGTCAAAAAAATATTTGTCGGTGGCCTGAACCCGGAAACGACAGAAGAAAAAATCCGCGAGTATTTCGGTGCCTTCGGAGAGGTAGAGTCTCTGCTTTTTATACGACTTTAAAAACGCTGATAAAAAGCTTGTTTTAACACCGTGGGTTTAACCGTATGTATTGTGTTTTTGCAGATCGAGACCATCGAGCTTCCGATGGATCCAAAGACGAATAAAAGGAGAGGCTTCGTCTTCATAACCTTTAAGGAGGAAGACTCAGTCAAGAAGATCATGGAGAAGAAATTTCACAATGTCAGTGGAACCAAGGACGCAAATGGCAAAGAGAGCCTGGTGAGTTTGTGATTCGGCACTGAAAGTGATCTAATGCTTGGATGGGTTGAGCTGTATCTTGGATGGGTTGACTTGAGCAATTTTGTCCTCCTGCCAGTGTGAAATCAAGATTGCACAGCCGAAGGAGGTGTATCAGCAGCAGCAGTATGGTGGACGTTTCGGAGGTGGGGGCAGAGGCAGGGGCCGTGGAGGTAAGCAGTCGATATGTACGCTCGTCTCAGTAATATTTGTATTTGTATAGCTTAAGTTGTCACTATTGCTAACTCCTGCTTTCCGGGTGACATCTTGTATTGCAGGCCAGGGTCAAAACTGGAACCAGGGTCAAAATAACTACTGGAATCAGGGCTACGGGAACCAGGGCTACGGCTACGGCGGGCAACAGGGCTACAGCGGATATGGCGGATACGGAAACTACGACTACTCTGCGGGCTACTACGGGGGTTATGGGGGTGGATACGACTACAGTAAGCGAGTTCGGTCTCCTTTGGTTTAGTTAAACCCAGAGTAGGGATATTTTTTTATTTATTGTTTTCCTTTTCGTTTGCAGACCAGGGCAACGCAAATTACGGCAAAGCTCCAAGACGTGGCAGCCACCAGAATAACTACAAACCATACTGATCGTGTTGTGCAGGTATGCCACGTAGTTTGATTTGACTGAGAAAATTCTGTCCTGTTCATTCTTACAAGTAGATTGATGTAAAAAAAAAAAAAGTGTAAATGCACTTTGTAAACCCCCCCCTTCAATATTTTTCTCAATTACTAATAAATATAATTAATTGAAATGATCATGTTATCTAAACAACCCTGTAAATAAAAATAAATGGGGTAAAGAGTTCACGATGAATTAAAATTCTATTAAAGCACATGCATCATTAACAGTCAGTGTCCTTGCAATCTTGAATTTACACAACTCTATATTTTGGTCATGTGATGCAAACAGAGAAACCCTAATCATTGTGTACAAAATCTTATGTAATGTGGTGATTATTTTTAATGAAGGTGGTGTCGGAGAGGAACCTGTGACCTGATCCCAGCCGATCCCTGGGCTTCATTCTTTTACTTTTACTGGATGTAGGCAGAATCTGGACTTCTGCTCAATTTTTGTACAGACCACAAGTGAGGAACCGGGGAAAGCAAATGTCACTTTTCACGTTTTCATTTTATACTTTTTTTTTTTTTTTTTTTTTTTATTTTTACATTTCCAGAGATGGAAGTGTTATTTTTACTGTACTTTTTGGTACCTTTTTGAATCTAATGTATTGTTATGGTTGTATTTTACGTCTCGGCTGCATTTACCACACACACACTTTTGCCCTGGCGCTCTCAAATAAGAGTCATTTTCATAATAAATTCATTGATTTTTTTTTTTTATTATTATTTTTTGGTGGTTTTCTTTTGTCCGTGTTCCTGACTATTAATTTCCTCATGTGCGCTTGTTGCAAAGATGCTTAGTCTACAGCGATCAGAAAAGGGATTGTAAGATTCTATTTTTTTTTTTTTTTTTACACCCCTGTATTAGTTTTAGGAGATCCTCCATCATGTTAGTTAATTTAAGAAGAAAAAAATTAAATAAAGTGGCTTTTGTAGTGGTAAAATTATACCTCAGCACATACACCTTTATCTGTAAGATTCACTGGAAACTCATTTCTGCAGTGTCCTGGACAATTTGGTGGAAATAAACTTGGTTTTTAAGATATCTGTGGCGATGTTGAATACTTCTACCTGATCATAAAATGGTCTAACCTGCCATATACAGCTCCTGTTCAGAAGTAGAATTAGCGGTTCTTTCTCCAGAATTCTCAAATCTGGCCGATCAGATGTTTATTTTTCTATAAATGCAGCTCTGATACATTCTATAAGAAGCACAGAAATTAGTTTTTTTTTTTTTTTTTACACCCACCAAAGGCTGAATCAATTACCATCCATACAATTTATGAAGGGTTTTTCTTGACCAAAAATCTTAAAATTACTACATATTACAGGTAAAAAGCCAAAATGTCAGTTGCGTAGAATGTTTTTAGGTTTATGAAAATTTGTATTTGCTGCAGTGTCAAGGTTAAAACTGGAAATGCTGAAAAGTCTAAAACCAGTGAGCTGAACAAACTGGATGTTTTGTGTAATAACGCCGGTCGTCTGACGCATTTTGTTTTTGGTGTAAACGAGAAAGTTGTCTAGACTCATTGTTTTTTATAAGTAACCGTAGACATTGATCTTTATGGATACGGTAGAATGACCTCTTCCATTAAATTTAGGGACAAAAGTGTTAAGACACCTGACTGTTCCAGCCTCATCTAATTCATCACCAAACATTTCTGGATGTGGTAGCATTAAATTTTGCCAACCCATTGAACATAATCAGGCTTCCTTATCTTACATCAGTCTCTGACTTCACTCACTGTGGCTGAATGAACACAAATTTCCACATTCTCACTCCAAAACCTAGTGGAGCATCTTCCCAGAGGAGTGGAGATCATAACAGCAAATAGGTACTCAATGTGGAATGTACACAGCACTTCTCAATCTTATGGCGCCCAAACTATTTGGTCTAAATACATGCATTAATAAGCATTCAGTATTACCATGAACAAGCATTATGTAATGGTGTCGAAACCGTTCAGCAACTTGTGCATGATGAACATCGGAGAACAATCCACATGATCTCACAGTAATCGGCAGATTTGGCTCATTTGGACTTTTCCTGAAGATGATGCAGCTCAAAGGTCACCGTTTTGACACCATTGTGAAGATCCAGCACAGAAGGTGTTTGACACGTTTTGGGGGAAAAAAGTCTTCCAGGACACGTTCCAGAAGTGGAGGAACGCTGAGGGTGGCACATTGCTGTTCAGGGGACTATTTTGATCCTCTTTTTTTATATTGTGGAAACATAAAGTACTTTCTAGTAAACAGAGCGAGGCCCAAACCTCAAATTATTTATGAGGAAGATCTGTGAAACTGTCGAAACTAAAATATTTCCTAAAGGTGTGCAAACCTCCGTAGTCAACCGTACATCACATCCTGTTTTCTATCTAACTCCTGTCATGACCTGCACCCAGGCGTGTACATGTGTGTGTTTACTGACTTTCTGTATCAGATTCACTGTTACATTCGAATATATTGTGTCCATGATTATGTATTCAATTATTCCCAATAGTCCATTCTCTTCTTTACTCTTTTAGAGTTTCTAGATCAGATTTCAGTCATAGCATCATTTAATGAACTGTGCAGGCTCTTGATAGTGTCAGATCTTTGCTGCTTTAACCAATCAGACTGCTCTTTGGCCTCTCGAACGACCCTTAGAAGGATCCAAAAACATCAGCGTGTCACTACAATGACTGACGGAGGAGAAGAAATTGATTTGACCCGCGGATACGCATACAGGGACAGTTAATACCGGTGTTTCTGCTGGAGATGATGCATGTGGGAGGTGCAGTTGCGGCTACAGTGAAAGGAGACGTGTTGAATTGTGTTCATTGGGTTTCTTGCTTTAGTGGGTCATTAACATCTGGCTATGTACCAACTACCTTCAAACAAGCAAGGGTCATTCCTATCTTGAAGAAACCGGCTCTGGATCCATCAGACATCAACAAATACAGACCGGTATCACTCCATTCCTTTCTTTCTAAATCTCTGGAACGCACTGTTTTTAACCAACTGTCTGTCTATCTCTCACAGAACAACCTCCACGATCCGAACCAGTCTGGGTTCAAAACGGCACATTCCACAGAGACGGCACTATTGGCTGTTTCTGAGAAACTACATGCTGCTCGGTCAGCCAAGCTGTCATCTGTACTTATCATTCTGGACCTTTCAGCAGCATTCGACACAGTCAACCACAATACACTTTTGTCAACCCTCAAGAGCCTTGGTATTTGCGGAACAGCATGGAAATGGTTTGCTTCCTACCTGGAAGGTCGCTCATACCAGGTAACATGGAGGGGATCCACATCTGCCCCATGCAGACTTACCACCGGTGTCCCACAAGGCTCGGTACTTGGTCCCCTCCTTTTCTCCCTCTATACCCACTCCATTGGTGAAGTCATATCCTCACATGGGTTTTCTTATCACTGCTATGCAGATGACACTCAACTCATCTTTTCTTTCCCTCCATCAGATACCACAGCTTCTGCTCGGATCTCAGCATGCTTGTCAGACATATCTTTATGGATGAGGGCTCACCAACTTAAACTCAACCCCAGCAAAACAGAACTGCTAGTCATCCCAGGTGATTCATCTCCAGGTCAAGATCTACAAATAACACTTCATGACTCTCTGCTCTCCCCTTCAGCCACTGCTCGTAACCTTGGGGTAACTATGGACAATGAACTGTCTTTTTTCCCACATGTCGCTAATGTTGCTCGTTCTTGTCGATTTCTTCTCTATAACATCCGAAGGATTCGACCATTTCTGTCCATACAGGCTGCCCAGGTGCTTGTTCAGTCTCTTGTCATTTCAAGACTGGACTACTGCAACTCTCTGCTGGCAGGTCTTCCCCTGAACGCTATTCGTCCACTGCAAATGATCCAAAATGCAGCTGCACGACTTGTGTTCAATCAGCCCAAGTTCTCCCACACCACCCCACTGCTGCGCTCCCTTCACTGGCTTCCAGTAGCTGCACGTATCAGATTCAAAACACTGATGCTTGCCTACAAGGCCAAAAATGGACCAGCACCATCTTACCTCAGTGACCTCATCACATCTCGCACTGCACCACGCTGTCTGAGATCCTCCAGCACTGCTCGACTGGTACCACCTTCTCTCAGATTGAGAGGTAAGTACAATTCAAGGCTCTTCTCTGTTCTGGCACCGAGGTGGTGGAATGAACTTCCCCTAGATGTCCGTACAGCAGAGTCCCTGATTATCTTTAAGCGACGACTGAAGACCTACCTCTTCCTGAAATACTTAAATTAGCACTTTCCAAGTTTGTAGAATTCGAGTTATATTTATATTGAGTTTGTATTCTTTCGTACCAGTGTAAGATTTATTCACTACTAGAGATTTAAAGCACTTTTGTACGTCGCTCTGGATAAGGGCGTCTGCTAAATGCCGCAAATGTAAATGTAAATGTAAACATTGTTTTTGTAAACATTGGACAATTTTTTTTATCGTCCATTTTATAGGTATGGTCTGCTGATTTAAAAGATAAAACCATTTCAGTGTAGCATCTTGCCAGAGAACGACAGATTTTCATTTAAAATGTCTAGTCTATGATGTAATGCACAACTTAGAGCAGAGAGCTTGCTGATAATGGAGGATGTACCCCCACCCCCACCACCCCTTCTAATTAAATCTAATTATTTCCCTTAAAAAAAAATACAAAGTACTGTATGTACAATAAGAATCGTTGAAAGGATGCACAGACATCCAGTCTCTGTTCTTTGTATTATTGCTGATGAAAAAAAAAAAAATACCTGAAATAAAGCTGTAAACAAACGAAAAACACCCTCCGAGTGTTACTATACGTTATCTCGTAACTTCAAAAACGGAAATGAGTGAATTCAGTGAAAGCTGGTCGATGGGGAAACGTAGCAGCGTCCCAGCACAAATGCGTTCTCCACAGGAGGCACATCCCACACTCAAATGTCCATCTCGAACTGGCTGTCATCAGCTGCAGAAGAAAAACACAGGGGTTACAATATATTGCAAGCAGAGAAGGAAAAAACACAACGTGTCTAAAGGGGGAGGAGACACCTAGACGGGGACAATATGCCAGTTTTTTTTGTGTGGGCGAAGCCAACAAGATGTTGTTCATCACCTATTACTGCAATTCATCATGTTGACTCAGATGTAGCAACATAGAGGGCATGTGATCACGTTTACTCAGAAGTCAATGCAGCTCAGAGGGCATGTCATCATGTTTACTTACACGTAGAGGCACCTTAGAGGGCATTTGGTTATATTTACTCGTATATTGGGGCATCAAGCCTACACACACATACACACTCACACACACACACACACACACACACACACTCAAATCTTACTCCTAGTCTCATGAACTCAGATTTATATCAATGCACAACTTTTATTTAATTATTCCCATAGTAACTGATCATTCAGAGGGACTTTTATTATATAAAAGCCCCATATATAATATATAAAACATTATTCCTCGTGAAGAAACAACTACACAGCTGTTGCAATGCACCTGCTAACAGGAAGTGTTTTAATGACAGGTCACGACATTAAATTTTACGCAAAAATGATTTGATGTAAACATAATAACACACTTGATCAGCATCACACTCCCTCGCTGCTGATTATTTCCCCAAATCAGCCCATAGGCTATGTTTTATTAGGCCTGTTTTTGTGCTTGTAGATTCACTTTACCTGGTGCATCCTTTTCTTCCTCCAGCTCCTCTTTCAATTCCTCAAGTTTGCCCAGTGGATGATTGGAAGGAACCGTCACCCCGGGAATCTGGGGCAGGCAGCAGGGCGGGGTCCGAGCGATCGGCGAGTTCCTACACTCCAGCAAGAACTTTCTGTCATAAATGATACGAGTGCCTGTGGACGGAGGAGAAACAATTCAAGCCCATTAATATTCACATTTAGATTCCAGGGGAAAACTAGTATGTTTAAAAGTTTGCATTCTGTGAGGACAAAATACACGAACAAGCCTTTAATTAAATAAAGACGTAATAACAAGTCGTATTTTATCTTTATACCTGCAACAGAAAAGATTTTATTTCTTTCAAAATTCAATCCAATCTGCCGCGTTTCTGAGCGATTTTAATAGCATTAGGATTTTTATCTCATAATATCTGATCAAACATGTACACTTAATTATTGGAAATAAAAGATTTATAGACTTTTGTAAAACTTTTGTTTTGCAATTTACTCATAATAATAATAATAATAATAAATTAATTAATAAAAGATTCTCAGCACACTAAATACACGATTCAGTGCGTCAGTTTTTAAGTCACAGTGTTTTTTTATTAATACAATTTATTATTATTGTCAAGTCTTATTATTGTTGACAATAATAAATAATATTAAATATTATTCGTGATTAAAATTTAAACAGTTTACATTTTTGAACCATTTTTTATAAAATGCCTGCTTGGTTAAAAAATATATACGTTTTAATATTTATATAATAAATAATATTTTATCAAAAATAAAAAATACAATAAATCAAAGTAATGCAATACATTTTATTATATTAAATTGAGTTATCAATTAAATTGGTTCTATGAATCTGTGTGTGTGTGTGTGTGAGTTTTACATTTAATAATTAATTTTCTAAAGATATGATCGACTTATTTCGTTAACAAACGTCTTCATTTCTTCCACACTTCATTTATTCACTCCCTCGACATGCAGAATCGTCACGATTTTCTCCTTTTAAGAGAAATTCTTGAAACTGGACATAAAACGCTAAACAATCCAAAGCGCTTCCTGGTTAGCGGCTAACGCTAGTGCTATGTGTAAAAAAACAAATCGTATTTCCAGTAAGGAGCAAACAGCCACAGTGATACTGCACTAACGATAGCTTTTATACCCCTGGCAATGTTGTGCATGTTATCAAGTTTAAGAATATTAATAATAAAATTAAATGCACTGGACGAAAAAAAAAATTTGTCCTGATTATTTCCACACGGTGTTAAACAGATCTTTTCACCATGACAAAGCGCTCAGTGTGAACAAAACCGAACGGCTTTAAAGTAACACACCAGGCTTTGTGTGTGTTAAGAGAGAAGTGCTCGTAGGAATCTGAATGAGCCGAGCCGACGAGTTCAGCCTTGGCAGCTGTGCTGAAGTTCTAGGAAATCAGAGCACATGTTCGAGTTGGAGGGAGCCATTTTGAGGCAGGACAAACCACTTGGAGGTTGCGCAAGTTCTGAATGTGTACAAACTGTACAAACGAGGCGTTTTTTTTTTTATCTTTAAGATAGAAAGCAGAGCTGAGACTTTAACGTAGAGCTGTAAAGAGGGGCGAGGAGATCTTGGCTGAAGTTTGACCAGTACGAGAGGTGGTACTACTCTGCTACTCTCAGGGCTGTACAGTATCCATGCTTCCTATCAAGAAGCAGAAAAACATGTTATGCAACCTTGTCTTTTTTTTGTGCACAGTGTTTATGAAAAAAAAAAAAAGGGGGTGAAGGAGCAGGGAGGGAAAAACAAAGACACTGGGAGCAATGTTTTAACAACACTGAGGTTCTGCGTCGCTTCCACTCAAACGCAACTTTTATTGAGTATAAATTCAAATAGGTTTTATTACACACACACACACACACACACACACACACACACACACACACAGAGACTAAATTAAGCTTTTTCACGTGTTGGTACTTTAAGTGTTTCCATTTTCGGAGAGTTTTACTTAACTACATTTCAAAGTCAAATATTTGACTTTTTACTCAACTACATTTTGCGAAATCGGTCGTTCCTTTTTATTTTCCGTGGATAAAAACATAACCGCTCAAACACGCAGCGAGTCACCAATCAGGATCGAGCGCACGCTCGGTTTATAATCTTGTTTTGATTGCCGCTTTGTGTATCTACTGATCACCAAGATACAGTTCAGCATCAGTTCAACATCACAAAGAACATTTAGAGAGGAAGAAATGATGAAGAAACTCCAGACTTTTTTTTTTGAGTTTCATTCGAGTCTTTACACATAAACTGAGTTGATGAAGTAAAAATTCCTGTGATAAAATGATAATAGGAAAATTTTAGTGATAAATCACTTTGGATACTTAAATACACTGAAGGTAAATACTGTAGGTATTATTTTATCTTCTGTATCTCTACTTTAACTCAAGTACATGGTTTGTCTAATTCAACCCTCTTTTCTTTCGTTCATTTTTATTTAATTTCTGTGGAACTGAGCACAACAGCACAAATACTATGAGGAAAGTTTTATAACGATGTGTAAAGACTGTATTTGAAGTGAGACTTGGGCTGATTTCTTTCTAGTCCAGACTGTAGAAAAACATGATAGACTGTGGTGGTGGTGGTTACCAGATTTAAACAAACTGAGTCTCCATGTTGTGCTGAGATCCTCCAGACACATCCACATGATCAGCAGTGATTGAGAATTTGAATAAGAAATAGAAGACTTTTTTACACGTCCTTCAAAAAAATGTATCAGGAGGTAAATCCGAGTGTCAAAGACCAAATTGAACATTGTGAATTAACGATTGGTTTATGATTCAGTAGTGATTTTCCCCTCATATCTATCTACAGTGTGCCACTTCCTCATTAATACAGCATGAAGAAGAATTTGGGATGTTTCTCAACCTTAATACTCGGTTCTGTGCCTCACATTTCACACGATCCTCACTCCTGTCACTGCACGACACAAGAAATGATCTTAAAACAGTAAAACTTGGCCACGCTGTCCTCTTTAACCTTCCTAGAAGTTTCACATTTTTTGGCCTGGACATTAAGTTCTGGGTTATTCCTGAAATGCAACAGCTGTGGAAGCAGGGAAGGGCGACTTTCCAAGAAAATCCCTCCTACTTGGCATAGTGCTGATAGAAAGAGGAACAATGTGAGTGCTGGGTGGAGACTGTTCATCAACTGTTTTTGTTTTTCTTACAGCTTCTGGAGTGCGGTATCTCCACAGCAAACAAGCTATGAATAGATAAAGTATCTTTCTGTTACATAACAAACCAGTTGTCCGGTCTGATAAGGAACCTGGTCTGATTAGTTTATATGGGATGTAGAACATGCAAAGAAGAGAAGAATGAAGTTTTTGGTTACTTTTCTTTTCGAAGTTTTAAAGTATTAAAGCTCTTGTAAGTGTCCTAGAGGAGCCACAAATCCCCACCACATGCTGGTTTATAAATGATATGGCCACCATTTGTTGTGTTTTTGGCTGGTTGAAAGCTCAGATGGAGCAACAAAGCAGAACTAAAAAGCTCTAAGAAGAACACTTATATATAGTCAGCATGTTAAGAACAATCTCGTTGATTTGTTTTTCATGAGTTGCTTTTCAAACAAAATGATTGTATATTCCTGAAGTATGTTTGAAAGGTGTAAAAAGTTTTGCTGCAAGTTGTAGAGTTTGTGAACTGGATGTGTGCCACTTATTTACACCATGCACAGTTCAATCCTGCTCAGTTGGAGGGGAAAATCCCCTCCACACTGTACCCCTTTTTTGGGAAGAAGCATGTGCTCACCTCCTGGTGTGGTGGAGAACAGGGTTCCTCCAGGCGTCTGGCTGTAGCAGTCTGGAAGCTGAGACCAGTCCTTCAGCTGGATCACACGGGTCGGGATGGGACAGCTTCTGGTCTTCTGTGTGTTCCCTGACATGGTGTGATTTTTGGAAGCTTGAAAGTTCTGGAGAAGAAGCAGACAAATAGCTGTCCCACAATACAGCTGTTGATGATTCTGTTGATCTGACTTTCTCACTTTTCTTCACACTTCTTTCTGATCTGATTTTCTTGGCTAAAACCTTCTGAGCAGTGTTCTAAAAGTGCATGGTTGCAGAAGCATAGAGGTTTCAGGAGCACTTGTACTTTTCCACAGCAGGATCTACAGGAGTGGGTGCAGGGTGAGGGTGTGTGTGTGTGTGGATATTTAACACCAACAGGCAGGACATGCTGATCAGGGTTGCCATATTGGGAGGTTTCTATCCCAAAGATCAAAGTCTACCCTAAAAGACTTTGATGTTTATAAGTAACATGTAAATGTGACCTGTAATTCTGTCCAAGTTAAATTTTTCTAGTAAAACATTATTGAAATTTTAAACTAATTTATTGATGCTTTTTTGATTTGTTTGGACTTTGGTTACTTGATGGGATCTCTAGCAAACAAACCAAACAAACAACAAAAACAAATTAAAAAAATAATAAATGATGCAGCAGCGCTTTAGTGGTTTATTCCATATAATTCTCATCTGTACACTGTGCACAAAATTTTCTGCAATTATCCACACATTGTACTTCAAAAAAATCCAAAAAAATGTAAACTTTATACAGAAACAATTTTACTCTCATAGAACCACTCAGCTAAATTTGGCCTTTCATAAAATCTGATCCTTTACAAAAAAGTTCAAATAAAACAAAAAAAGATCAATAGCCATCAATATTCACATTTAGGTCACAGAAATAGGAAAACTGTATAACCAGTAAAGTAAAACGTGAGGACAGAATTAATAAAACAGACTTAATTTAATTAGTAACTGAAATGGTCAAATTATAAACGCTCATGTCCATAAAATACAATAATGTATATAGATAATTAATGGATTGTTTTTATTTCCCCTCTAGGATAAAACCCACACTGCATTTCTGTAGCGTTTTATAGATATATTTAGAAACCTTGGGGGCAGGGGGTACACACTTTTGCACTCCACTGTAAAAAAAATAGAAACTCTAAATACCGGACTTAGATTATATATTGACTATAATCAATTTTTCAAGTATCTAATCTAAAAGAGGTCTTTCTCTATGAATCATAAATAATACTGACTACATTTTTATACTTGTTTTTTATAATATATATTAATGCTTTTCATTAAAAAGAATATAAAATCCACCCTGTTGTGTTTCTGAGTGATTTAAAATGCATTGCATTAAACTTTTTAGCATTGTTTGAACATTTCATTTACACTTTTAAGGTTTAGATTATTCGAGATGTGCATTGGACCTACATCTTGTTGTGTTTTCTGTATAACACATATACTTTACAAGTATACAAAGTACATTAGAAGCATAAACTGTTCCCTAAATAATGTTTTAATATACAGTAATACTCAATGTTAACCTTATACTAAGCTCTTGCATGTACTAAAATCAGATGGCAATATACAGAAAACATTTGTTTGGAGCTGGATGCAGTACATCTTCTCACAGACTCCCACAATTTAATGATGGATAATGTAGAAATGTAGAAATGTATGTAATTGATTTTTATTTGAGTGCACTGGGGTGAAAGGAAAAAGAAATAGCTGTGAGGTATTAACACGACGTGCAATCTGGCAACCTTGAATACATGACTAGGATCATGTGATGGGGGATGCACTGGTGCACAAGTAAAAACAGCATTTAACCACGTGCTGTAAATAGGACGCTGAACACGTGCTCAGGAGTCCTGTCCGCCATTACTGTGGGAGGAGGGGGGGGGGGGAGGGAATCAAAGCGCATGCGCACACTCGTACACGCAATTTCATACATGCTGCATTGTTTAGCCCGAAATCCCTTCTGATTTTATGAGTCTATAAGACACGTGACAATATAAAATTATATATATTTGATTTTCTTGGTGTTTTTGGTGGCTTTTTTTAAACCGAATCCACATACACATTAGTTATTTGGGAATTTAATATTGTAGACTACACGTTATTAATAATATGCACATTTTAGACACATTTCATTGCTAAAAAAAAAAAAAAACTAAATAAAAAAATATAAAACAACGCGAATCCATTCACCGACTCCATCCACAGCGTAACGTAAAACCGACTCTGAGTCAGCTCGGTCATTGTTTTGGAATCGTTCACCTAGATTCGACTCAAGTGAATTATTGATGGATTCGACTCTCAACCGATTCCGAGTTTCTGTGTATAATCAACGTATTGAGTCGAGCCGACTCTCGGGAATGTATTTTCGATTCAGTGTCGAATTCGTCATTTCGGTTCCCTTTCGATCGCGCATGCGTATTATTAGTTCACGCATGCTTATTGGTATTATTGCTCTAGGAATTCACCATTTTTATACCGGTGGAAACAAAAGCTTGCCACTTTAAAGGTAGGTAGAGGTAGTTTGGTTATTCAGAACGTATACTATGTGTCTAATAATAATTCTTAATATATTTATAAAATGTTGAGTGATTTGGTTGAATGAAAGCTTGAATGTAGTATGTAATAAGTCCAATAAAAGGTGCTGATTATTGTTAGCTAGCTAACCCGAGTAACTAGCACACCATTGAATGGATAAACTTGGGTGTATTTTATGTATTTATTAAATATAACATTTATTAAATCCTCTTTATTTGGGTTTGTAGAGGCTTTTCTGAGGTTTTAATACTCTTCATGACATACTGCTTCCTTTTGGATGTACAGTAATAGAATAGAGGTCCATTTTGCTTTAATGCATTAAAGATGGAATCTTTTTTTCCTTCAGGTTTACAAATAATCCAGGAGATATCGAGAAAGTGATTTATAAACAAACAATGGAGTGTATTAATTCACTGAGAAATCCTGTTTGGAAAACTGACTTACATTAACTGCATGTTTGTGTTATGGGACAATTTGTAGCCCCCTGATTGGTCAATGTAGATTGTGTGGGCGGAGCTTTGGAAATCAATTAGGAGATGACGATCTTAATTGACCCGGTATATAATTTGTGTATTTACACAAAGCCAGCGGGTTCCTAATCTTTTTCGCATTGCAGACCAGTTTCACGCAAAACACTTGTTCCACACAGGTGCTGGGAGGTGTCTTAAGCAGTAAAGTGTAGATTATATTACTATTATACATATTGTATGATTTAATTATTACATATATAAAGAAACTGTAATTTGACTCACCATAACACAGAATCAGTAATCAGTACAAGCTTCATTTATAGATGTAAGCAAAAAAAGGCAATAAAAGGAAATAATAAACGGGCCCAGCAGTGACCATGTAGTGGCTCAAACCGAAAACCTTCTGAAACCTTCTTTTTTTTTTTCTGTCTGTGTCAATGAAGCATGGCAGATGGAGAGGGTTTCGTGGTGCGAGTGCGAGGATTGCCATGGTCCTGTTCAGCCGATGAAGTCCAAAGATTCTTCTCAGGTAACATGAAAACCTCGTACGCATTGCTAACAAAGATCTCATCCGGATACCAATGTAAACCACGGGCTTCAAACGTATCGCAGAATGTAAGATCGCCAACAACGGCACGAGCATCCACTTCACCTACACGAGGGAAGGCCGGCCGAGCGGAGAGGCGTTTGTGGAGTTCGAAAACGAGGACGATCTGAAGATCGCTGTAAAGAAGGACCGAGAAACCATGGGACACCGTTATGTAGAAGGTGAAGATTCTGAAAAGGATTTGGGGGAAAAAAAACAAAACAAACATACGAGTGATGTGACCAGGTACTGAGTGAGCATTGTATTGTTTCAGTTTTCAAATCCAACAGTGTGGAAATGGACTGGGTTTTAAAGCACACCGGTCCTAACTGTCCAGACACGGCAGGAGACGGCCTGGTCAGGCTCCGAGGTCTGCCCTTTGGCTGCAGCAAAGAGGAGATTGTTCAGTTTTTTGCAGGTACGCCAACCAGCACTTAGGGTTCTTCTCCCCCACACCTCATCAATAACAAACTCTCAGTATGTGTCATTTAAAAAAAAAAATACTTCGGTTTGTACAGTTGTAATATATATAAAAAAAAAACCATACAGACCAAAATGTCGATTATGTTATAAATCTCATTACTGAATGGTTGCCTCATGTTATGACCTTTGCATGAATCTTGGGGTGTTTTTCCACTGCACACTCATACCAGTACCTGACCTAAAGAGGTACCAACAGAACTTGGGGTTCCTCCTCAGTTTTTAACAAATGCTGCATTCAGATATATTTTAATACTGAAAAAAAGAAAAGAACCAGATGTTTCTTCACATATTCAAGCATTGTTAGGAGGCTGGGGTCAGAGTGCACGGTCAGCCATGATACAGGGCCCCTGGAGGACAGAGGGTTTAGCGCCTTACTGAAGGGCCCAAGAGTGGGAGCTTGGCGACACTGTAGCTTAAATCCAACAAAACCTTCACGCTTTGGCTACACACGCTTTTTGGAGTCTGTACATTTATTAAAAGACTCACTAATATAAACCTGGACCTGATGGACTTCAGATCATATCAGCACTTAGATTTTTTTATTACATAGTGTTTAGCAGAAATACTTATACAGAGTCACCTGTAGAAGATCTTTGGAGTTCTGGTCAAAAGATAACCAGGTCAAGTGGTGGGAGTATTATTGAGAACCAGTGAGTACCATTGAGAAGGTTTTGTAAACCAGCTGTTTACATGCGAAGCCCCTCCAATACTATAAGTTCCTGTTGATATCAGGAACCTTTTGCTACTAGATTAGTGGTTCCTGTAACGTGTGCAGTGGAAAACATCCTATAAAGATCTTTTGGGTACCTGATGCTACTTTTTCATACCATTATAATAATATATATATTTCCATAAATTGATCACATAGAACATATCACCCATCTAGTATTTCCATGTAACCTCATTTCTTATGTACGTAAGTTCCCTTAGCAAACTATAAGTCTTTGTCAATGGGCTTGTGATTTAATGTCCCCCACTGGGGTTATCTGTCCTTGGGTTGAAGGGTTGGAAATCGTGCCAAATGGGATAACATTGCCGGTGGACTTCCAGGGGAGGAGTACGGGGGAGGCCTTCGTGCAGTTTGCTTCACAGGATATAGCTGAAAAGGCTCTAAAGAAACACAAGGAAAGAATAGGGCACAGGTGGGGATGGTTGGCTGGTTGGCTGGATACGTTGCTTTTCTTATGGTGTACACCTCTCAACAATTACATGCACTGCAGAAATGGCAAGAGCTTCTCTCAAAACTGTTAGCAATAACCACCACACATAGCAGCTTCTTCTTTTTTTTTTTATTCCAAAGCCCATTTTTTTTAACCACATTAGTGCTGAGTGATTCATCGAACGAACCTCTCGGGCGCTTTTCGTGAAATTCACGTCTGTAGGCTAAATGCGAGTTCGTGAAGCGACTCAAACCCGAGCCCAAGGACATTTCCGCTCTAATAGCCGTTGTTTTTGCATTTTGATTTGTTCTTGATTGAAAAGAAAACACAAAACCATACAATGTGTCACGTATAACTGAAGAATCAGGATCCGAAGGTCTCGGGTTGGATGGGATGTTCACTCAGCACTAAGTCTAACAGGATTTCTCACGTTTTTTTTTTTTTTTTTTTTACATGAGGACCCGGTACCACAGGTAATCCTGAGTCAAAGATGACTGACTGAAGTCTACTTTGTTTTCTGTACTCTAAACGTAGAACTTAAAAGTAACAACAAAGTAGTATGTATATATAATATATATATATATAGTGGTAATAATGATTCTATAATAATAATAGTAATACTGTGAATAAGTGGCCATAAGAAAAGCTGAATGAGGGTTTGACTGAGAAGTTTCCATTTCATTTTCAAAAGCGGAGTCATTGCCAGTTATTCAGTGCTGCAGTTTTTAGGGTTTTTATCATTTCCTGTGCACGCAGCAATGCTCTGTATGTTCGGCGCCGTAGACCGCGGTTCCAACGGTGTGCTTTGGCCCTCGTAGGTACATAGAGATTTTCAAGAGCAGCCGCGCAGAAGTGCGTACACACTACGAGCCGCAGAGGAAGGTGATGGGAATGCAGAGGCCGGGACCCTACGACCGGCCGGGAGGCCGCGGATACAACAGCATGAGCCGGGGGGTCTCGTTCGATCGCGTACGACGTGGAGGATACGGAGGAGGTACGGACCTGGACATGACGAATTACACTTTATTAAAGCGTATTGTTTAATACTCGTATCAAATTCTCTATCGATTTCATGGATCACTCCTGCTGCTGTTTTTTTAGATGGGCGTTACGGGGACGGCGGTTCCTCTTTTCAGAGCACGACCGGTCACTGTGTGCATATGAGAGGCCTCCCGTACAGAGCCACAGAAACCGACATCTATAACGTGAGCTCCGTCGTTACACTTTGACCTGCACGTGCGTTAGTCGATGGAGCTATTTTTAAACACTGTTTTTACTTCTACATTGCAGTTTTTCTCTCCTCTGAACCCGGTGCGTGTGCACATGGAGATCGGACCTGACGGGAGAGTAACCGGCGAAGCAGACGTGGAGTTCGCGACGCACGAAGACGCCGTAGCCGCCATGTCAAAAGACAAAGCCAATATGCGTGAGTTACGAGGATCTTTTTTTTTTTTTTTTTTTTAATATGCTATATATTTTTTTTTTTTTTTTTTTTATATGCTATATATAAAATAAAGGTTTTATACACACCTCATAGACAGACGTATGTGGAAAACCTGACCTTAAGATTGGCATTGGCGTCTTTTTTTTTTAACATCCCATTACACATTTATTCTCCATTTGCTGTTAGGATAACCTTCACTCTTCTCGACAGATGTTCCACGAGATTTGTGGAGATTTGTTCAGCCACAAAGGTGTTAGTGTGGACAAAAAGTATTGGGACACCTGATTTTTTCCAGCCATATGTGGTTCACAAAGTTGCAGGCACGCATGCTCTTGTGCACAACTGACCTTAAGATTGGCATTGGCGTCTTTTTTTTTGAACATCCCATTACACATTTATTCTCCGTTTACTGTTAGGATAACCTTCACTCTTCTCGACAGATGTTCCACGAGATTTGTGGAGATTTGTTCAGCCACAAAGGTGTTAGTGTGGACAAAAAGTATTGGGACACCTGATTTTTTCCAGCCATATGTGGTTCACAAAGTTGCAGGCACGCATGCTCTTGTGCACAAAGCCAGCTCCATGAAGATATGCTTTACATGAGTTGGAGTGGAAGATCTCCTACTACTTTAGAGCTCGGAACTCACCAGAATCTAGTGGAACATCTTCCCATAAAAGTGCAGGATATTATAAGAAAAAATGGAGACTCAATGTAGAATGAGGTGTTCAGGTGTTTACAAACTTTGCAGATCTGTCATATGAGTGAGATACGATGACCTGTAATGTTTTGAAATTAAAAATAAAAGCACAAAGTAAAGTTTATCTTCTTGCAGAGCATCGTTACGTCGAGCTGTTCCTGAACTCGACAGCAGGGGGCAGCAGCGGCGGATATGGAGGTCAGATGATGGGAGTAATGGGTTTGTCTTTAGACGGGTTGTATTTCGCTGGCTGTTAAGGCCACGAGGTCGCCGTTAACGTGCTTTGTCTGTGCGTGTATCTCAGGAAACCAGTCGTCTTACGGACACGGCGGACAGCAGATGAGCTCCGGATACAGCGGCGGCTACAGCAACCAGAGCAGCATGGGAGGATACGGTGATTACAGTGAGTGTCAGCTCTGCTTTACGTTTTGTTGCCGAGAGACGCAAAAACAGTGCTGTGAATTTGTCTGGATAAATATTTTGGTGAAAAACAGGCAATGCGGTGTCTAAAACACACGTCTCTTAATATTAACTTCGTTTATTAAACCAGTATCACATTTTTTGCACGTTTTGATTAACTGTAGGAAATAATGTAAATGTGCTTATCTTGAATTTTGTGATGGTTTTTAAAGCGTTTTAATACACTGAATCATGCAGTGAATAAACGCACTCAAAAGGTGCACACGCACCCGTCTGACCGTCTAGACTCTAGACTAGACTTTGTTTTGTTTGGGTGTTTGCGATTATAGACCCCATAATGTCAAATCGCTCAAACAATTGCGATATTATCGTAGATGATATATATCGTACACCCCTACACGGAGAGTCTGCCGGTGAAAGACCCTGCTGATGAGACAAAGCAGAGGAGAACAACCAACCAGCCTGGAGAAGTTCTACAATCACTTGAATAATCACTCTGTAAACAGAAAGGTCAAACCAAGGTTCTTTCTTGCAGTTTTTTTTTTTTCCCCTCACATGTTTGATGTGAACACTAACCGAAGAGTGTTTATGCTTTAGAGTTTATGTTACAATTGTGGTGATTTTAATGTTCATGTTAACGAGTGGTGCTCGCAGGTCCTGACGTGTGTATTCGTCCCTCCTGTCAGGTAATCAGGGCGGAATGGGGAGTAGTTACTACGGCGGGGGAAGCCGCGGCTCCATGGGGATGAACGGCCTGAACAGCAGCATGGGTGGAGGCTGGGGCATGTAGCTACAACCAGCTCCGATCTCCACTAACTCCCGGATTTCACATTTCTCGACGATTTCATTTGCTTTCTTAGCATCCGTTTTTTTTTTTTTTTTTTTTTTTTTTTTTTTTGTGTTTTTTTTTTTAAAGCAAGTGAAAACTTTTTCCAGTTTTATTTTTCGTTGTTTTGTATCGAAGGTGAAGTACATTTCCAGACGTTACCTTAGACGTAAACATTGCCTGTCAATTAGTTGAAGTATTTATATGCACAAGGACGACTTTCTTGACTGTCTGGGGAAAGGGGGGGTGGGGGATTCAGATTTGTAGCGTGAAGCTGATTTTGTTGGAAAGCATGAATGCAGAGGGAGCTGTAGCTGTTGCGTAATGTTCAGTAGATGCATGTATTGTTTATAGTGTTTTGATCGTGCGCTCTTCTCTCTCTAACTGTAATTTTCTTTCTTCTAATGCGATGCGAGGAACAGATCGACGTCCAGCTTTCAGTTGTTGCACAGACGAGCGGATATTTTTTGCCGGGGCAGTGTTTATTAAAATCGGTATCGTTCCATTGAACAAGTGTGATTTTTAAATGATTTTTTTTCCCCTTCAAAAAAAATTCTCGCTTTGTTGTTCAGATGAAACGATGCAAAAACCCTTTGATCTAACGGCGGAAATAAAACCCCGACTGCTCAAACAAAAAAGAGATACACAATGGTTAATACAAGTTGAATTTTATTTTACAGAAACTTAAAAAAATCTCCTCCTGGTGTTATATAGATATGTTTTTGTCCCGATAGTCGAGCAATAGTTTTGGCACTGTTTTATTCGTTTAGCTGAAGCATTTGTTAGTTGTAGACCTAAAAGATACACACACATTTTCAGTCTAATTTCATTGTCTAGTCAGATTGTGTGTGTGTGAGATCCACCATGACTATAAAGTTAAAGTTTCTTGTGCACTAAGCAATGCTATGTTATGATCCATTATATATATATTGGAGTTTGTGTAGGTTCATGTCAGTCAGGTGAGAAGGCCTTCAGTGCATTCAGCACTCAATTCATCTCAAAGGTGTTGAATATGCTAAAGATCTTCCACTCTAACCCATATAAAGCATAGCTTCCAGGAGCTGGCTTTGTGCACAGGAGTATTGTCATGCTGTAACAGGTATTGGCTTTGGGTCTCAGTTTAAGTGAAGGAACGTTTTAAATCCTACTGCATCCATAAACAATTCAGTGCCTCCAGGTTTGTGGGGAAAACCACATATGGCTGTAAAAGTCGGGTGTCCCAATACTTTTGAGCACCCAGTATATTTTAGATCTAAAAAAAACCCCATGCTAACGATATGACCTACGTTTAGTTTTAGGTTTTAGTTATATCCAGCATGTGTTTTTACATCAAATGCTCCAATCAAAGCTGTTTTCTGTAAGATTAGTTTCCTTGCGTCAGTTTAAATCAACTCAGAAATCCCATTAACGTGTTTACGTTTAAATTAGTTTATTTATTTGTGATAATATTGCACTTGGGCAGGCAGTAGTTCGATCTTACACAACACAGCTTTAAGAAAAGCACTTTTTAAAAAAAGAAAAGAAAATGACGATCTCCCGATAAATCACGCTTATAAAAAGGGCACACGATAGAAGGAATAAATTCTTGCACACGTCTTTACAGGTGCGTGAAAGAGTCTGAAAAAGTTGTCAAAGTCTTTCTCTCTAAAATGGAGAAAAATCAGCAAATCGTATATATATTACTATTAGTATCATTATGCATTATATTGTATTAGTCCTCTTTTAAAAAAAAAAAAAGAAGAAAAGATCATTGTCCCTGTAGAAGAAATTACAAAAATGACTTTGCATATAATTATCGAAATGTATCGCATGCGAGCTAAAAAGGTTTCAGACAAAAACAGAAGCCCCTTAAAAAAAAAAAAAAAAAAAAAAAAAACCCCAAAAAAAAAAAAAAAAAAAAAAAAAAAAAAACACGGCGATGCATATTTATGAATCTGATCAGCCTCGTGGTCTCGGCCTGCGGTTGGTCACGTTCGTCAGGAGCTGCTGGAGCTTCTCTGAAGCAGGAGGGAATGACAGACGTCGCAGACGCGCACCGGTCTGGGGTACGACGGCAGCGCTAGCTCGTTACTGGAACAGCTGCTGCAGTAAATGTCTCCACAGTTCCTACAGTGGTGCTGAAAGGACAGCGGTGTTAGCAGCGGGAACAGTAAAAACAGATCTGAACCTAGAACAGGGACGCTCACTTTTCTGCGGGCGATGGAGAATTCCTTCAGGCACTGCTTACACTGCGTGGCTTCGTCGTCTTTCAGCCAGGCCTGACCCTAAACAAGGACGAACCACATCTGGTTTCTTTGGGCCAAAAGCAATAACATTATGAGCACCTGCCTAATATTGTGTTGGTCTCCTATTCGCTAACAAAACAGTTCTGACACATCAAACAACATAAACTTCTGCAGGAGCTCGTATGTTGGATTGGACCACACGGACCAGCCTTCACCCCCCCCCATAACCCTGTCTCCAGATCACCACTGTTGGAGCACTTTTTTTTTTATTTTTTGCAGTCCAGGAACATCCCACAAGAGCAACAGCTTTGGAGATGCTCCGACCCAGACGTCTAGACGTCACAAAATCTCTACATCCAACACCTACATTCAGCATTTCTACCTTTAGCCATGATACAATCAACATCAAGAACATACAAAACCTGTTGTAAATCAGGCCACGCCCACTTCAGGTTCTCTGAACAGGTACATCATGTGATCTTTATTTGCTCTACTAAATGACCACTGCACCAAATCCGATCATTTCCTGTAATAATCCAAATAATTTCTTTCTTACCTGAAATAAATGCACCAGTTCTGTTGTTGTAAAAATTAAACAAAAAGACTGTGCATTTTGAAACCACCTGTGAAGGAACTGCTCACCTTTAATGCTTTATTCACCTCTTTAAAGTCCTCCATCTTCAGTTTGGACCTGCGGAGAAGAACGGTGGTGTAAATAATTCTACGTGAATTGTAATTTGTAATGATTACAAAAGTATTGACATTATAAATATTATAAAAATGTGTGTTAGTCGTACTGGCTGAGGTGAAGGCCCATCTCCTGCAGTGCCTGCTCCTGCTCCTCGCACAGCTGCTGCAGCTGTTTCTTCTCCTGCCGCAGGTCCAGCATTTCCTGTTACGAGAGTGCAGTGATGAAGTAGATACAGTTCACGCTACAACCTGCTGCTTTTTATTTATTTTTGTAACAGGGTTCTCACACATTTTTCCAGACTCAAATATGTTTCATACATCAGAAATAATGATTTTTAAAATTCCAGTTAGAACAAGTTAGAATCTCCGACGTACGCGAGAGTCAGAATCTCTGATGTATGCGATTATATTACCAGATAATTACTGGAAGATTGTAGCTACAGCAGCTCATACAAATTCATACCATTACACAAGCATTTGATGTTTAAACTGTAAAGCTTTGATCCTACAAGAACAGAAGGATTGTTGATGTACAGTTCACCAAGAAACTACAAAAAAACAGAACTAAAGTCTATTAAAAAGCTCTTGATGTCCTCTTTTGAGTCTGGTTCCTCTCAAGGTTTCTTCCTCATAACATCTAAGAGTTTTTCCTTGCCACAGGCACCATGGCTGGTGCAAAAGGGATCCCATGGAATATTTTCATTGTGTTTATACTACAGAAATTGGTTAATGTGTGTGTGTGTGTGTGTCTGACCATCTGAAGGCCTTGCAGCTGTTGCAGCTGTGTGCGCAGTTCGGTGCTGTTGTCCTGCTCACGCTGTAGATCTCTCTGCAAACTTTGCCTCTGCTCCTTCTCCCTGCTTAGCTCCGCCTCCAGCCCCGCCCTGACAAGCGCACACAGACACCAAAGCTGGCATTTTATCAATTATAATGTGCAATCTATCATCCTCCTGCCTGTAACGTGTTCAGTACCTCAGCGTGTCGAGCTCGGCGAGACGCTTCTGCAGCGCGTCCACTTTCCCTTTCATATCCGCGCACATCGATTTCTGACTCTCCTCCCTGCTCTTCCTTCCGTTCTCCGAGTTCTGTAACCTGCAGCATCCGAATAGAAACACCATGAGAACTCCCAACACTACCCTGGCTTCCTGGATTGTGGAAAAGCCACTCCGAGTTGTACCTCAGTTCCAGCTGTTTCATTGCCGTTTCCATCTGTTTTATCTTCTCCCCCAGTCTCTCAGCCTCCTCTTCTTTTCTCTGCACCATGCTGCCAGCATCCTTCAACAACCAGCAGGGGGCGAGAGAGAGACCAGGACAGCAGCGTGAACACACAATACGATAAATCGTGACTCGTTTAAAAGAAAAAAACAAGAAAGATCCACTCATTACCTGCGCCTTGTTAAACATCTGCAGGTTGAGAGTTTTAACCTGGTCCAGTTGTTGTCGCAGAGCCGCCAGTGTATCATGCTTCTCATGAATATCCTTCTCTAGCAGCTTCATGGCCACTTCCATCTCCTGCTTCAGCCCCATCTGCAGATCCAGCTCCTTCTGCAGCTCCTGTACAACCAACACGCTCCAGCTGAAGCTCTAATGCAGCTCGTTTAATTAGATGCTTTTCACTGTATTGGTGGGACGTGTGTGTGCGAGGGAGTGTCTCTGACCTGCCGAATGCGCTTCTCCTCCTTGTATTGCTTCCACACGACGTTATACATTTCATCCAGACCTTGCCGCGTCTGCTTGTAGGTCTCCAGCTCCACCTGGCTGTCCTGCAGTGTTACCTGGAGGAACAGAAAGTGCAGCTGCAGTTATAATCCCTACGATGCACTGGTGCAGGAATCGCTGTTGTTTCTTAAACCCACCTCTTCTTTTCTCTGGCTGCTCTGGAGGATGGTGGCGTTTTCCTGCTGGAGCTGCTGCTGCTCCTCCCTCAGAGAATTGATGCGGTCCGTAGCTGCTGAGAGCTGCACATCACACCCACACACACACACACACGTTCTTACTGTATATAGTATGCAAATTATCGGATCGGATTAAGGAAAAGAAAAAACCTTAACGTGCGCTCTGACCTCCTCTATTAGTTTAGAGTTGGTTTTCTCCAAGGAGTCCATCTTGGACTGGAGATCCGTCACTGTGCCGCTCAGATGGCGATTCAGTTCCTCGATGTAGTGCTTCTGATCCAGAATCGCCGTCATTTTAGTGTCACTGGCAACCGGAACAGCAATATAAACCAAATATGAGAACATGATCAGCCCTATAGTGTTATTAGGGGTCAAGCATCAATCGTCTTCTCATTGGTATAAAACACGATCAGGCGTAACATTAGAACATTATGAGCGATGAAGTGGTCCGAATGTTCTGCCTTTTCGGGGTATAAAAATGCTTAGTTTTGCGAACAGTCTCAGCTCATATCAAGGCTCACTCAAAACATCTGGCAAATTTGGACGAATGATTGCAGTAAAAACTCAAACACCGTCATCGGTGCCCAGTTTGACATCTGCTCAAATAGGAGACTCAAATTAATGAGGAATCTAAGCTTGGATTTGAGGTGGTGTTACTCACTCTTGTGGGTTCTCGGTTGTCTGAGGGTCCTTTAGGTATAGTGAGAAATCAATGACACCCACCTGAAACCAGAGAATGCACTCTGAATCAAACACTTGTAGCATCTGTCGCTGTTTCTGGGGACATTTTTCTGGATGTGTGCGTGTGTGTGTGTGTGTGTGTGTGTGTTCTGGTTCTAACCTGAGAATCCAGGTCTTCCCCTTTCACACACAGATTGGCATCGATGACGTTCAGCCCCACCAGCATGCCCACAACCACAGCTCCTTCTTCCTCCGTTATTAAAGCTCCCGGCTCGTAAAACTCCCTGTTACACAGCACACAAATCTTACACGCACTTATTAAGCGCCTCTTTATCAAGGGTGCCAATAATTCAGAGCGGTGTGTATATTTCTAATTATTCATGTCAGAGATGAGCAGAACCGGTGATCATCAGCTCACCCCAGAAGGTCTTTCCTGCTTATGAGAACTTTCAAGTAATCCGCCACTTTCTTCTGCATGAGAGCCAAATGGAGCCAGGCTCGAGCTCGGCCCAGTCCTGTCCTGTGAAATAAACAAAAAGAAACATACACTATATGTCCAAAAGTATTGGGACACCCGACTTTTCCAGCCACATGTGGTTCAGGATGCATAGCATTAAATTCACTTAAACTAGGAGACTCGAACCTGTTCCAGCATGACAACACTCCTGTGCAAGATCTCCTGCTTTAAAGCTCTGACCCTGTTGAACACCTTTGGGATAATAATGTGAATGCTGACTGCATTCCAGATCTCCTCACCTTCTCACCTACTTTACTGAAACCCTGGTGGTGGAACGAGCACAAATCCTCACAAGCACAATCCAAATTCAGAAGAGTGGAGGTTGCTATAACAACAAATCCGGACAAAACGTTCTTTCACGAATTTAGTCAGGTGACCACAGACTTCTGCCTTTACAGTGCATTTTTAAATCCTGCAGTTTTCTTCTTCAACTTCACAGATTTTTAGGATCCGACAGTAAAAGTAAAAGAGAACGTCATCATTCCAATAGCGTCACTATTACATATGCAAATGTGTGCCAAATGAATGGGAACGATCTCCACACACACACACACGACAGGATTACCAGAATCAGCTGCTGAACACTGGCTTTGATACCGGTTGTCTTTTTTGACTCTATTCACCTTTCTAAGGTACACACACAGACGAAGACTCACTTGAGTCCAGGCATGTCTCGTACGCTCATGGCGAGGTCTGCAGACTCGGGGCACAGCTTCTCCACCAGCTCCAGAGGAGCCCAGATCGATTTATTTTGCCCAATGAACGACTTCTTCGCTGCATTATAGTACAGGAGAGAAATTTATGCACAAGCATAAATCATACAAATAAAATTTGTCCGAAACTTATTTTAATTATGAACATTACTATTTACTTTTCAGTCCGTGTTTAAGGCAGTGTTCCAGTACGACGAAGAACTGCTGCAGAGGAGGATAATCTGAGTCGAGCGTCCGACCCAGGCTGAGAGAGGACTGGATCAGAGCTTTTATACTGAGCTTCATCATGGATAACAGATTGGACCGCTCGACAGACACCGGATCCTTCATACCTATAAAAGACACAAAGGTTTATGCATTACTAACATATCCATAAACACAGGAAATAAGCAGTTTTAAAAAATATAGAGGATTAATGATTATTTAAAGCACACTCATCCCACTATGTGTAATATATGATTGAATAAAGATATTTAAATAAATTGGAAATAAAACACTAATACCCCTTTTTTCTCTCTCAACTGAAACATGTCTGGATGTAAAACTGAGGTGCTGCACACCTTTAAAATCTTATGTATTGTATTTAGCGTTAGAACTTCTGCTAGTTTTACTGACAAATCAGACGCCACATCCATTACAAGCTGCAGGGAAGCGTTAAACAAAAGAGGAGAGGAACCTGCAAACTGTCGCCTGAAACCAAAAGGAAAAGCGAATGCGTACAGTAGAAAACCTTTGAACCCTGTAGAAAATAAGGAAGTGGCTCATTGGGGAGATGCTTTTCTTCAGTACCAGGATACTTCAGCCCCAAATCCAAGCAGGAGGTCTGTGGATATGGATTATTGTGTTTTATGTACAGCTTCCTATAACAGGAGGAACTCCTGCCAATTCTGCATATCCAGGGAGTTAAAAGACTCAATGAAGGATGGATGAAATGAATGTATTTAAGTGTGCTGAAATAAACAAACACACTAATAAACATGTAAACAATTTACTTATCCTGAGTTACTTCGATTGATCTCATACATACAATGGCTCTGGGGTTGAGTGGCTGTTAGGTGTGGACGAGATTTAAACTCGCAACCTTCAGATTTAACATCTAGAGCCTTAACCAGAAAACTCCCACCTCCCCAAACACGTCTTCACAGAGCCGGCTTTGTGTCATCATGCAGGAACAGTGTTTGATTGTCTTCCTTCCATGTCACGTTCTATTCGTTCATAAGTCCCTCTTTTCCAAATCTATGGTACATATGAGGTGTGTGTTAAGGTCAGGACGAGATGTTGGCATTTTGTGTGTATGATACGGAAATGTAGCTCAGTGGTTGAGGCTCCGGGATGGAAAGGTTTGGGGGGTGTTCAAGACCAAGGTGTTAAAAAAATGACAATTATGGTAATAACGCATTATAATAGAGTTTCACACTGCTGTATGAAGAAATGTTTTCGATTAGAAAATGTTGGGCCCTTGAGCAAGGCCCTTAACCTCCTCTCTGAACACAGCTTTCTACCAATCTGGGATTTCTGAAGAAAGAACTTCACAGTGCTGTGATGTACATGTGACAAGTAAAAGCCTCCTGCTTTATACACAAATATAATGCTGTAAACGTGACAGCCAAGATTTTGAAATCCAGTCATATAAAGATGATTTAAAGTAATTGAGGGATGATGAAGGTTCTTTATAGGTTCTTGTAATATCCTGTAAAGTTTTTGAAGTACAGTAAACTAGACTTTTGTTTATTACACAGCATCAGTGACTCATACACATGATGTTCAGACAGTAAATAGAACGATGTGTCATGTTTAAGCTGTGTGTGTGTGTGTGTGTGTGTGTGTGTGTGTGTGTGTGTGTTTTTTTAACAGGTGGTGTGTGTGTGTGTGTTTGTTTAACAGGTGTACTACCTGGTTTTATGGAGTCAGAAGTGTCCGGATTGGGAGCCTCAGACACGGATAAGGGGTTCCTCAAAGCAGCGCTGCTGATAGTTTCAGACGCTTTTCGGGCAAACGACAAAATAGGCGCCGACCACGAGCTATCAACGGCTTTCTCCTTCCTTTCTCCAGCCGTTTCTCCCACCGCGGTGTCGCCTTCCCCCGCAGTCCTGACTGTTTCACCGTCTTCCACAGCGTTGTTTTGAACTTCACTGCTCGCATCTTCGTCCGCCATTTTGGCTGAGCTTGAGATCACGTGACGCCAGGCATTAGCAATCGCGTGATCGCCAGGCTCAGATAATCGCTCACGGATCAGCGCCAAGCCAATAGGAGTGAGAAGATCGCATCCGTTTTTTTTTTTTTTTTAGTGTATCGGTTCTTTGAATCTCGAATGAACGAATCATTTATTTTGAGTCAATTAGTTCATTCGGTTCCTTTGATCAGAATTTTTTTTTATTTTTAATTAGCATTTACCCCCAACACGTACACATACAAGAACTTTCACTACACTTTCAATAATAATAAAATTTATAAGTAATAAGAATTAACATGTTAATATAATGCAATATAATTTCTATAGTTTGTACAATTTACACGTGTTCCACGTAAGATCCAGAGTTTTCACACTGAGGTTTTTACTTAGAAATTGTCAAAATAATTGTGCATTTTATTCACGCAGTTTGAAAAAATCTGCAAAAGAATTATTAAAGATTTTAGGGGTTTAATGCAGAATTTATAACCACAATTTTGATTATAAAAAAATAAAAATAAAAACATGCCGTGACCCGGATTCGAACCGGGGTTGCTGCGGCCACAACGCAGAGTACTAACCACTATACGATCACGGCGCGCCACCATGGAGGTGAAAGATGAAGTAGCGATTTATCTATATATGCCTTATGTACAAGTCATTCAGTTCCTATATCACCAGCTTCTGATCACCAGATTACCAGATTTTTCAGTGTTGATCACATTTTTTTAGTGTGTGTAAAAACCAACTCACGACTTCATTCAAAACGCACAATATCTACAGCGATCTGAACAAGGTTGCCAGATTGTGATATTCTAATTCTACCAGAATTGTTGCCAGTTCGTGTAATTTTAACTGCATTTTATTCCTGTTTTCTTATCATTTTTAAATACTAAAATAGGTTAATAGAGGTTTATTCTGATTAAAGATTTCAAGTAAATAAATCGTGTTTGTTATGATAAATATAATATAATAGTATAATATAATGAGTGATGCAGAAATGTGAAAATTCTGTTGAGCTGCAAAGAGAGAAAAATGGCAGTCATTCTTTTTATTTCTGTTCACATTTAAATGTATAAAACAGGAATTATAATAAATAGATGACAAAGTGGTTTGGGACACATTGGGAACACCTTTAGATGACCTGCCATCATTTTATATTCAGGGCACGTGTTTTGTCGCTGTCCATGGTGTTGGAAATCGAGCACAAATTAACACTTTATTACATAAAAATACACATTTAATGTTTTAAAAAGTTTGTTTGCATTGTATGTGTTTCTGTTTATATTGTACATGTCAAGCAAGTGAAATATCCTTTATTATTTATACATTACCAATTGATGAAGAGTACAATAAAATAAATGAGGAAAAAGGAAGTCTGTGTAAAAGAAGCAATAATACAAATAAAAGGATGATTATTTTAGGTTTATGGTCTTGCACAAGGTGTTAACATTGATATTTCTGCGATTTAACCTCTCAAGTTCTGAAACTTATGTATAGAAAACATCTCAAATGAATCATGATTTTCAATTGCTTCCACAAGGTGGCAGTACGTCGTCACTTAGTAATCTAAATTAAGTTACATTAAATTATTAAATTATTGTTGCTGTCATTTCTATACTTACATTTCCAACATTTGGACATGATATATTATTTATACTGTGACACAATCAGATCTTAACCTCAGACTGATCTGTTTTAGATCACAGAGCCGGCTTTGACTTTACAGTCTATTTTCTCATCATTATAAATGATTAATTATACAAGAAAATTTCATGTGATAGAAGAGTATCTGTGAGAGTGAAAGGGAAAGTTTATAGGACTGTGGTGAGACCTGAGATGTTGTATGGATTAGAGACAGTGGTATTGAGTAAAAGACAGGAGGTGGAGCTGGAGGTAGCAGAGCTGAAGATGTTGAGATGTTCGTTGGGAGTGACGACGATGGACAGGATTAGAAATAAGTTTCTTAGAGGGACAGCGCATGTAGGACGTTTTGGAGACGAGGTGAGGGAGGCGAGATTGAGATGGTTTGGACATGTTCAGAGGAGGGACATGGGGTATATCAGTAGGAGAATGCTGAGGATGGAGCCACCAGGAAGGAGAAAAGAGCAGGTTTATGGATGTGATGAGGGAAGACATGCAGGTTGTTGCTTTGAAAGAGGCAGATGTAGAAGACAGGGGGGTATGGAGACGGATGATCCGCTGTGGTGCCCCCTAATGGGAGAAGCTGAAAGAACAAGATTCAAGAAGACTTTCAGTTAAATTTTATAATACATAGTTCTATGGTATATAGTGGACTTCATTGTCCTCCCCCAGCATGCATCAATGACAAACTATCACAGATTTTTTATATCTCATAAAAGCCAAAGTCAGTTGTGTTTGTCAGCCTTTGAAGATATGTTTCAAGATAAGTTACCAATTAATAGAAGCAACAAAGCTACATTAGTGTAGGTGCACACAAGTGTGTGTAAACCACATTTTCCATTCTGCTACATCTCTGTGCATCACCAAACACAAAAATGGAAAATGTGGTGTAGGTGTAGGCATGATGAGATTACACTACAATGTACAATTTGTTTAGCATGTTTTTTTTTTCTTTAATAACACCCAATCACACATCATATTCTGGGCATGCTCAGTACAAAACATTCCTGTAATATAAATATAAATTCAGACCATGCTTCAAATGCGTTCATATTATTTTGTTCTGTAAACGGTAATAATGTCTGGTTTCTGGATTTTGATCTTCAGCACCATGTGTAAGTCTGACGAGCAAATTATCTCCATTTAGTTTAATGTATTTTGAAAAAAAAAAAAAATTGATGGAGTAATTTTTTTATTTCTTGACTTTTAATACTTCCTAATGCATAATATATAAAATATATTATTCAACTGATAAATGTACTTGCTTTTCTAGATGTGGTAGAACCTGGTAGACACTGGGTTTCAGCACGGTCTCCCACACAGCCACCAGTTTATCAGCCTGATAAAGAGCTCACTGTGGATATCGGAGACTCGGCTACTCTGCGCTGCTGCGTTTCTAAAAATGTATCTGGAATAATAGACTGGTTTAAGCAACCAAACAGAAAAAAGCCTCAAATTATAGTCACAGTATATAAAAATGGTGGAGAAACATTTCACAACTTATTCCTAAAGTCTAGAATCCAAATAAAAAGATCTTTAAACTGCTGCAATCTGACAATTTTGAAGATTATTCAGAATGATGAAGGCATGTACTACTGTGCACAGATGAGACCTAATCTTGGGTTTGGAGATGGAACCTATCTAAAAATTAAAGGTAGGATTTTTTTATTAAAACACTGACTAGTGATATTGGTTAGGACACACACCTGGAAGTCTTTATAGAGATTTAAAGGGAATTATATTATATATTTATAGGTGATCATTTTACTGTTGCATCAGAAACATCTAAACCAGCTCTGTATGGAAATTCTGTGGTGTTTGCATCAACACCACATGAAAACATCATCATCACCACGCACGAGGAAACAAGTAAGACGTCCCTATAATTATCCTTAATTTTTAAAGCTTAATTAAACCAGTATATCATGTGTACTAATATGACTGTACTGTGCTTGAATAACAGAAGCAGAAGTACACAGATCTCTATATTGGATAGTGATTGGTTTGGGATCGGCTTTCGGTTTGTGTGCAATGATCATTTTCTGTGTCACTTTTTTCATCCTGAGGAGAAGAAAATGTGAAATCTCTCGAGGTGAGTGTGTGAATTATTATAGAAATCAGAATAATAAATGCAGTCAAATTTTAGATCTATTTTAAGGACTAATTATTGAATTTCTGTTTTAATAGTTAATGCTTCTACAGAAGATTCTCCAGGAGCAAGACAGGTACGTGTGAAGATTTATCTACTGTTTCTACTTTATTTTTCTGAATAAGCAAGATGTTGATCTTCTCTTTCTCTCTAGATAGATTCAAGTCTTATTTCTGATTTCTTCTACTTATTTTTTCCCCATGTTCTTTTTCTTATAATTTTTTTATTTTTATAATTATAAAAATGATCATTATAATAATTATAATTATGATCATTATTATTATACAGGAAGCTGAAGATGAAATGCTCAATTATGCAGCTTTGAAATTCTCCAAAAGAAAAGTCAAAACTGAAAAAAGGAAAACCGGCTTAGATGAGTGTGTGTACTCTGATGTGAAGAGAAGATAACATAGATGCCTCCTAACACCTGCTACTGTTACAATATTATAGTGCAAAAAGAGTAAAAATGTTTTAGCACACACACACTCACACACAAATAATTTGAAAGATAATAAAAAAAAAATTATCTGTTTAAAATGTTCATTATATATATACATTAAAATGCTCTACAAATAAAAATAATATCAATTTATTATTAGAATTAAAATTGCATGGCAATAGAACAAAAAGTCCAGAAGCCTAGAAATAATCTCGTTATTCTGTAATAATATAATATTTAAATTATACATAATTTATGTTTTACACAGCAGATGATTGTTTATTCCAGATCTTTCTGATGTGTACAAGCTCTGTTTTAACACAAAATCCCAAGAAAAATTCAAGATGTATAATATTTTTTTATTGTTAAACTTTGTACAGATTTTGTGCCCACATTTGTCCAATCACACAATAAATGTAATGTCTACTGGCACTACTCTGATCTCTTTATTTTTCTCTACAGGGGATTAATAAAGGTTCATCTTTATCTTTTTACCAACATGGGACTTTATGATAAAAATAATTTCACTGCACTGTAAAGTACTGTTATGTGACAAATAAAGGCTTCTTAATTTGTTTCTTTTTTAAGGTTGGAATAATAGATTTATTTTTGTAAAATTATTTTTTCTTTAAATTTTAAACCACTTCATGAATAAAAAAAAATGAAGAAGATAACGTAAATCTGGGTCTTTTTATTCCTTTGAATTTTGCAATAAAGGCATCAATGTTTGTATATTTACATTATAATAATACACAATATCAGTGAGTCAGATAAATTCTCAAACACATCTTTTAAATTTAGTAGAAAGAATAGTATCCCAGACCTGCACCTCATTAATCAGCTTTTATTCAATGTGAAGGATTAGGTGGAAGCTGCTCCTGCTGGTGCTGCTAATATTCAACACTGCTGTTAAATTATATTATAAAAGTCAAATACAAATTCATTACTCAGACCCAAGTGACCATTTTTGGTGGTGCTCATTGAACTCAGAAAGCAATTGAGATGTGGGTGTTCAGTTAAACCACATTTCCATTCTGTCATACAATCTTTTGTCAAGATTACAAGAAAACTGAAATACAAAAAACTGTACGCAGATCAGAATACCATGTGCAGTTATCGTGTCATATCCTGGGCGTGTTCAGTACAGACCGCCTCTACAGTATAAATAGAAATGCAGCCCATGCTTCAAGTGCAATCAGTTTCTATATACATTATTTATGATTTAAACACTGTAGAATGTGTAGGAAATAAAAAATGACACATTTATGGATCTTAATTTGGATCTTTATCACCGTGTGTAAGTAATGCAAGTTAAATTATTCTTATTTTTTTATATACAGTATAAGAAAATAATTTTGAATGGTTGCATATAGTATAAATACAGTATATATATATAGTGTGTAATTCCTTATGTATAATAGTATCTGATGTACATTCATTACCAGGGTTTCTGCTCAATCCCTCACAAATTCATCAGTTTATCAGCCTGATAAAGAGCTCAGTGTGGATATCGGAGACTCTGCTACTCTTCGCTGTTGTATTTCAGAAATGGGTTTTGGTGAAGTAGCTTGGTTTAAACAACCAAACGGAGAAAAACCTCAAATTATAGTCAATTTCTTTAGGACTGCTGGGGAAACATTTTACAATGGATTTGAAAAGTCTAAATTTATAATTGAAAGATCTTCTGCTAGAAGCTGCTTTAATCTGACCAAATTTAAACACCACTCCATCTGATGAAGGCGTGCACTACTGTGCACTCACATACCCATCGCCTGAGTTTGGTGATGGAACTTATTTAACAATTACAGGTAGGATTTTATTAAATGTGATTAAACTGCTAATGTACTGTAGATGAAGATACATTTATAATCAATAGCATGTTCAACCTGGCAGATAATAATAATAATAATAATAATAATAATAATAATAATAATAATAATAATAATGTATTAAAATGCTGATTGTTTCTATTAATATAAAGACTTAAATATTTATAGGTGATTATGTTACTGCTGCAACAGAAATATCTAAAGCAGCTCTGTCTGATAGTTCAGTGGTGAGTGAAAGGAACTCTAACATCACTACAGGTAAGAAATAATTTCATTATTTAATTATTATTTAATCATTAATTAAAGGTCATGTCTGTGTATCTGACTCTGATGTAGTGCTCGGTTTGGGATCGGCTTTGGGTTTGTGCGTACTTCTGATTTTCTGTCTCATTTATTCTATTTGGAGAAGAAGAAAATGTGATCAAAGTAAATAACTTTTTTTCCTTGAATAATAATTATGCCAGTTCCGTTTGATCTGCATGATGAAATAAAAAAATCTTAGTTTATAAAGGACAAATGATTAATTATATATCATGAATAAAATTAATTACTGAACCAATTACATTTGCTTACTTATACATAGTTTATAGGATACTATATATAACTATAATCTACATATTATTACATTTAAAGTGGTGAAGTGTTTCTCAATCCAGTATTAATACCAGCTCAGTGTGTCTGCTGTGTTGATTGTGATCCACCACTCGAATAATATCAGCTCAGCGCTGGTACTACAATTACACACATACACTCATCTCATAATTCATTCTTTTCAGGAATCTCATTTCAACATTCTGAAAGCTGGAGGAAGGGATGATCTGGTGTATTCTGATGTGATGTACCTGATAATGTAAAATATACAGTATATGACCTTAAAGACATATTAGTTTTAGGTAGACTGCTGCAGGAATGGTGGATATTCTTCTTCACCTTCTTCTAATCATCATCATCATCGTCATCATCATCAATATTTAAATTTAATAATAAATAAATGTTTATAAAAATAAATCTCTCTATGAATTTCCAACCAGACCGTGTTGTACTTGAGCTATTTAACAACAGACTTCTTCCTGCACGTTTCTGCACTTAAACAGTAATTCTTAAAGTATTCAGTGCCCACAAACGCGCACACACACACACACACACACACACACACACACACACACACACACACACACACACACACACACACACAAACACACAGATACAGAGAAAATGTCAAACTAATATCATAAAATGTTAAGATTAGCAAAAAATAACACAATTTTCTAATTTCAGGATAAAAAAGTTTATTACTTTCTCTGTAAATTCCATACTGGCTTCAATTTGTTACACTCTTACATCTATCATCTCCATTTAATCCCTTGACCAGTGCTCGATAAATGAATATTTTATTTTAATATACAATTTTATTAGTATATTTAATAACAGACAAAGATGATGTCGTTGACGTGAAAAAACCCACCCTTTTATTTTAATACCAAGATGCAAGATTTCATAACAGCAAATTCAAAACCACGGACAGCGGCGGACTTCCACTCCTCATTGCCTTTCTCTCACATGTACAATTTACACTCATTCATTTTCTTTTTATACAGTTGTCTTCAATCCTATCTACCAAGTAGTATGTGTGCAGATGTCAGAGATCCACCAGCCACACCCTCACCAAACCCTCCAATCACTCCAAGCAGCTCACCAACTTACTAATCATCCACACCTGGTCCACATCAGTCACCACACTATAAGAACCCTGTTTATCCACAAGCTCATTGTCCGTTCTACAGCTTAAGCTAATGAACATTCAGGACTACCCAAGCTACTCCGTCTGGTTTTGCTTAGCATACAAGATTCTGTGTGTTATCTGTTCTGACTGACACAGTTATTCTCCTGGTTCAGTTTACCCTAGTTGGGTGCTCCTTTTTTTTTTCGTGCTTTCTGCCTTGCCCTTTAGTTTTCTCATTAAAAGGCCGTCGTTGAATTCACTTGGTTTCCAGTACGTTCTTTGTGCCTGACAGCAGAACAACACTATAATATTTTTTATTGATTCTGATCTGACAACAAATCCTAAAATGATGGCATTTAGTCTAAAATTTCACTTAGAGACATATACTTATATAGTTTTTTTTATTGAACAAAAAAAGACTAATTAAACTGATTAAAAATTATACTAGAATTAAAATGTACATTTCACCATGAATCCATGAGTACACTCTTTATGATGTTTTGAATTACATTTACACACACACACACACACACACACACACACACACACACATATATATATATATATATATATAGGGTCTTGCTTGAGGCGTTCAAATAATGATTTTAATTTAAACTCACAACTCTGTAACTCAGTGTCACTTTCACTGCTGAGGAGTCGTTTATTTATTCATAATAATTCATATTTTTAAACAAATCACTCTTTACTGCTGTCTTCCACTAGGTGACAGTACATTCTAATTCACCCAATTCTCAGCATAATATCTAACATTACCTTATTTACCAGTGTTAAGACTGAACTGTTTTAGGTCACAGAGTAGGCCTTCACTTGGCTATTTTTTTCTCTTTATAAACTAATATAAATTAAGAAATTTAGTTATTGGTCCTTTCCCAGTATGCACATAACAACAAAATACATCACTGATTCAGTATATACAGTTGTGTGAAAAAGTGTTTTGAGGTTAGAGAAATTGAACTGAAGTGTGATAAACCACAGTTTTAACAGCGGGGCAAACACTTTTTCACACAGGGCCATGTAGTTTTTTGTTTTCCCTCAATAATAAAAACCTTCATTTAAAAACTGCATGTTGGGTTCACTTGTGTTATCTTTTACTAATATGTAAATTAGTTTGATGATCTGAAACATCAACAAAATAAGAAATCAGGGATGGGGGCAAACACTTTTTCACACCACTGTAGTTGATCAGATTTGCAGGTTACTTTTGTGCATGTCTGGCTTTAAAACATTGCAGGTCAGTTAGTATAAGGTGTACTGGGTTGAATCTGTGTAGAACTAATTCATTTATACACTTTATAGACAAAAAGATTTGGACACTTGACTGTTCCAGATGTATGTGGTTCTTTCCCAAAATTTCCCAAAATTTCCCAAAATGTCCCAAAAGACACAAAATTGTTTCAGCATGACAAATGCTACAGAACTCTGACCTCAACTCTACTGAACATTTTTGAAAATAAATTGAAATGCTGTCTGCACCCCAAACCTCCTCACCTCACCTGCATCAGAAATGCAAAAGAAACCACACTTTCCATTCTGTCCATTCAACATCGTTACAACATCAAGACACTTAAATAGAAATAGGCATGGGGGATGTAAGCAAGTGAGAACACAATGTGTTACTTGTGTCTATTTATAAAGTTACAACCAATCACACGTCATATTCTGGGTGTTGTCCGATACAGACGTCCCCTATAGTATAAATCTAAATTTAAACCATGCTTCAGTGCATTCAGATGATGTTGATAAATGAGAAACACTGTAGAATGTCTACAGAATGAAAAATGACTGTTTTCTGGATTTTTATTTGGGTCTTCAGCACTATGAGTAAGTAATATAAGCGATTATTTCGTCTTATTTGAAGCTATCTAACGTCAGTAATGTGTAATAATATCCGAAATACATTAATTTTTGCTAATAAATGTGTTTATTTTTATAGATATAGTGGAATTTGGTAACGGCTGGGTTTCTGCACAATCCCTCACCGAGACACCAGTTTATCAGCCTGATAAAGAGCTCAGCGTGGATATCGGAGACTCGGCTACTCTGCGCTGTTGCTTTTCCAAAAACAAAGTCGAAACAATCGACTGGTTTAAACAACCAAAAAGACAAAAACCTCAGATTATAGTCACGGTGTATAAAACGTCTGGAGAAACTTTTTACAACGAATCACAGAAGTTTGATTTCAGAATTGAAAAATCCTCCACCTGCATTCATCTGATCATTTTAAACACCATTCAGTCTGATGAAGCGATGTACTACTGTGCACTGATGGGGATCAACCCTGTGTTTGCTGATGGTACTTATTTGAAAATTAAAGGTAAAGGTAAAACTAATGATTTTAAGTCAAGATATTTCACCTTAATACAATGAGCATGTTCAACCGAAAGAATCGTAAAAATAACAGTGTAATGATGAGTGTGTTTTCTTCAAACACACTAAAATACAGACTTTTAGTGAACGATGTTTGTAGTATGATTGTAATATTTGTAGGTGAAAATGTTACTATTTCATCAGGAACATCTGAACCAGCTCTGTGTGATACTTCAGCAACACTGCATGAAAACAGCACTTACACCAACCCACAAGAGATTACAGGTAAAATGGTGTATAATTTATTATTAATATAGAATTTGCATCAACATTAAATTGTGTAAAATAAAAATAAAGTATCAGAATTGATCAGATCTCTACATTGGACAGTGTTCGTTTTGGGATCGGCTTTGGGTTTGTGCGCACTTCTGATTTTCTGTCTCACTTATTTTCTACTGAGGAGAAGAAAAAGTGATAGAAGTAAGTGCTTTTGTCATTAAAATAATTGTATTTTTTTTTATTAAAAGTGCAGTTTACTTCAGTTTTACCAAAAGGACTCAGATGTGTGTTTTGTATTAACAGGGAAAGTTTGTGTAGAAGATTCCCCACAAACCCGGCAGGTACGTGTGGTACTTCGGTTGCATTTGAAATGCAAAATATCAGTCACACACAACTCATTATGGTGTTTTTGTTCATTTATAGAGTAAGTTTGCAGATTTATTTGTTCAGTGCAATTACTGTGTATACGATGATAAGTGTAATTATAATTATTATAATTTATTATTGATGTTATTCAGGAGTCTGAAGCTGGAACACTAAGCTATGCAGCTCTGAAGTTCTCAAAGAGAAAAGCCGAAGTTGAAAAAAAAAAAGCCGACTCAGCACAACAGTGTGTGTACTCCGATGTGAAGACAACTGTAAGGGGTAACATAAATAATTTATAATGCAAAATACAATTATACAAAAATATTTTACCAACTCAACATATTTTGACAATGTGCTCATTTTTGGTGCAATAAAAGTGGTATGACGCAAACAGACAATAATGATGTTTTTGTTTGAATAAATCTGAATAATAAGAAGTTTTGCTGGTATTTAACACATTATTGTAGTGTAGATGGATTTTTCGGTTTGTAACTACTGACATTTAAAATGTTTGTAAAGAAATCTTTCAGTCGACTTGAATAAAAATACATTTTTCTGTTGGGATACTTTACTTATATTTTGTGCAAGTTAATAAACACAGGGATGAGCAATAACGATAAAAATAAATTAAAAATAATAATGCATCGGTACAATAATACTTTAGGCACTACTGTTTAATTTCATTTATACTTACATGTTAAAAATATGAAGTACAGGGACTGTAATTTGTGTTTTTTAATATAACATAATGCATGTCCTTGTCCATATTGTACAGTGGTGAGAAAAAAACATGCATCAATAAATTGATCAATAAAATCTAGTCTGTTCATCTGTCCGTTTGTCTGCTTTCCTGCCTGTCTGTCTGTTTAATGGATATATAGACTTCATATACAATGCTAAAGTAGCGTATCTGCTTTTAATCCTAGCACTTATGACTTTTAAATCCTGGCTGTAGCTCAGATGCTTCAGTACCTCTTAGCAGATGCTATCTATCTATCTATCTATCTATCTATCTATCTATCTATCTATCTATCTATCTATCTATCTATCTATCTATCTCTTAGAAGTTATAACTTTTACTTACTGGGGCAATAAACTGATGCTGGCTGTGGCTCAGATGCTGCAGTACCTCTTAGCAGATGCTAGTAGGCAGAAGAGACTGTGGTTAAGATGATTAGAAACTTTGCTCTGCATGATCTTGTTTTGCAGTGCTTATGGTAGATTCATGATAAGAGCATTTAGTGTTGCACCAAAAAAAAAAAAAACCAAACTAGCAGTGGTTTGTGTGATTGTCTTAATGCTTTTAAAATCCTCTTCATCGCTGTTTCCTCCTGATCTGATATATGATCTACTGTATGGCTCTGGTGTGCCAATCTCCTAATAGATGGAGGGTGATACCCCAAAAAATCCACTAAGAAGTTTAACCACTTGAGTGTCCATGTTAGTGGACTGAACCCATTCATCCACAGAGGATTGTTCAAAGCAAATCTGGAAATATCTGTCAATTATTTCTATCTGCTTTAGAGTGTCTAGACACACAATCTGCCTTGCCTTTCCTGGTGACGAGGCTTTAAATAAATGTTGCTGTGTGTGAGAACAATCAGGAGGACCTTAGACCACGGTGTATTCGACACTCCTGCATGGGTTGACTATTACAAAGGTCTGAGGCCATGTTTGATAGACTGGAGGAAGATTTACATGAAGTTTTTTTTAGTGATTTATACATTTATATTTACATTTATATTTATTTTTTGGATCTGTAAAGGTGGCCAACATATATTTATACTTTACAGCAAAGTAAAATGCTTTTTTTCTTACATTGTAGCTTGTTAATAATTTGGGTTTGACCCCCAACCCAAGATCTGGAGCATATTCAACATTTTTAATGCTGACCTGCACAGCAGCAACAAACACTTAGCTCATTTCAGGAATTAAGACATATATATTACTCCATAATCCTGTGTGTCAGACAGATTCTCATTTACATCTTACACAGCTGCTATATTTAATACATTAGTATCCCAGACCTGTACTGTAATCAACAGTTTTTAGTGTTTTGACAAGATTTCATGTCCTTTTTGAGAAACTAAACCTAAACTAAGCTCCACTTGGCTGTCAGATTCGAGTCAAATTCACAAATTCAAATGCATTTCTCAGGCCCCAAATGAGCATTATTATTATATAGATTAGACTTTGTACAAACAAGTTAGTTAGTTAGTGTAGGCACATGTGAGTTCACCAAGTCAACCACAATTTCCATTCAGTCATTATACCTTTGTTTGTTGCAACACCAAAACACAAATATGGAAAATAAAATGTGGGGTAGCTGTAGGTAGATCAGAACAGCACATGCTACATTACACTGTCTTTTTTCATTATAACCAATCACACGTCATAGTCTGGGGCTGTGCTCAGTTCAGACCGCCTATAGTATAAATATCAATTCTAACTAGGCTACAAGTGCATTCATATTCTGTTGAGGAATGACATTCAAACACTGTACAAATACAGAGAAATGACCCAATTCTGGATTTTAATTTTGATCTTCAGCACCATGTGTAAGTAACTCAGGCAAATTATCTCTCTCTCTCTCTCTCTCTCTCTCTCTCTCTCTCTCTCTCTCTCTCTCTCTCTCTCTCTATCTATCTATCTATCTTTCTATCTACCTATCTAATATATATATATACTCTTTTTCTGTAAGTCTATCTTGCTTTGTCTTTCTATATGCACTTTGATCATTCTCTCTGTCTCGATGTCTTTTGTCATTCATTGTCTGTCCATCCATCTATCCATCCATCCATCCATCCGTCTGTCTGTCTCTCTTTATCTATCACTCTCTCCCGTTTGTCTCCTCTGAATGTTGCTATATCTCTATGTCTATTGATTTCTCTCTCTCTTTCTCTCTCTCTCTCTCTCTCTCTCTCTCTCTCTCTTTCTCTCTCTCTCTTTCTATCTCCTCTTCAGGGTGCAGATCATTGTATGAAGTGCGCCCACGTAAAAGACGGACCCAGCTGCGTGGAGAAATGTCCTGATGGGCTGCAGAATGCCGAAAGCTTCATCTTCAAATACACCCACAGCAACAACGAGTGTAGACCCTGCCATGCCCATTGCACCCGGGGGTATGTGTGTGTGTGTGTGTGTGTGTGTGTGTGTGTGTGTGTGTGTGTTGGTTCATTTCTGATGAATGCACACAGCCTAAGTGCTCCAACCCACAATGGCTGCCAGAAAAAAAAAAAAAAGACAAACACAGCGCACTATAATGAACCATCAGGAATTAGATCCCTTACTCATGATGACATCATTTCCTCGTAATGCAGCAGCAGCCTGAGTTTAATAGCGATAAGTCTGCACACTCAGAGTGTGTGTGTGTGTGAGAGAGAGAGATTTTCCGCCAATAAACTTGTACACCGCACTGAATCCTGCGCAGAATTAAATCTCTAAATCACATTGTATTAAACGTACAAACCGCTGTGGATTGTGGTTATTATTCTCGGCACCCGGCGGCGAATCCGAACCTGCCTCCGAGTTCGCGGCTTTAATAGAAAGGATTTTAATTGGGAGCAAATTGTCCATTAGAGCGCAGTGTCACTGCGAGGAGTCCAGCTGAGACATTGTACTCTTCGACTACAAGTGCATTCCGGGGACATGTTCAAACCAGGGACATTGTGCACTCTCGACATTTCTCTGTGATTGTTTTTTTTTATATATGAAATAAACTTGAATAACAATGGAAAATCGTAATTGTGTCTTACTGCTACTGATAACATTCCCACATGCATTTCAGGTGCACCGGACCTCGGATTCAGGACTGCCTCGGAATGATGGACAGGTAACAATAAAACTTGTTCTTGGATGTTCTTTTTTTTTTTTTCTTGGCTGCCTAAACGTTTATTTTTTTCATTGCAGGACTCCTCTGATTGCAACCGGAGTGTTCGGGATGATGATCGTGATCGTGTCGCTCGGGTTCGCCGTTTACTTCAGAAGCAGGAGCATCAAAAAGAAGAGAGTGCTACGCCGCTTCATGGAGTCGGAGGTACGAAGAACTGATATGGGATCTGCTGTGTGTGTGTGTGTGTGTGTGT
>MU551577.1:8208467-8229542 GCA_024362625.1 Silurus asotus
TTATTATTATTATTATTATTATTATTATTATTATTGTTATTGTTATTAATTATTATTATTCTTCAGGAAAATGAAGCAGAAATGCTAAATTATGCAGCCGTGAAATTCTCCCAGAAGAAAACCAAACCTGAAAAAAGAAGAAATGGATCATCAGACACGACAGAGTGTGTTTACTCCATTGTGAATAAAACTGTAAGATAAAAGTTAAGTGATTTATAGTTCTTGGTATTATTACAGTGCAAATGTAAAAGGTAAAAGAATTTTGCAAGTTGAAATATCTTGACTACACACTAATTTATTCCAGATTTTTCAGTAGGAAATAAAAAGATTATTAAACAAATCCAGAAGTAAAACTACATCTAAAGACAATATTATATGTGTGTGCAATAATCCTATAATAAAAGTTATTTAAAAATGTCTATTTAATTATTTTTAGAAGTTTCCCAGCAGTGTAGGAAACGTCTACGCCACAGGTTTAATGTCTTCACACATGATTAAAGTAAATCCTGATATCTTTCAAATATCACATTCAACTGTGTCTTAACTCTGAGCAACAGTGAAAAATAAAATATTTTTGTATGAATAAAATTTCCTGGTCTTATTGTATGTGTTGTACATTAACTTGGGTTTGGGCTCGTTTTACTGAACAACCTCTGTGTTCAGTACAACACCATTTACAACACCATTTACAACACCATTAAAGGGATAATAATAATTATATGTTATAAATGAATTATGTTACAGTGTGTGGTAGAGGGAAGAGTTTTAGAACTATACGTAAGAAACCCTTAGACGCATTGGGGATTAATAAATTGTTTGTCTTAATGCATTAAATTCCCCCTTTGTTACTGTTTTCTCCTGATCTGATGTACAATCTGTATGTCTGCGGTGTGACAATTTGATAGTTGTGTGATAGTACCATAAATAAAGCAATTTATAAAGTACTCTATCTATCTATCTATCTATCTATCTATCTATCTATTTATCTATCTATCTATCTATCTATCTATCTATCTATCTATCTATCTATCTATCTATCTATTTATCTATCTATCTATCTGTTTAATGTATGTATGAACTATATATACAATGCTAAAGTAGTATATCTGCTTTTACTCTTAGCACTTAAACTTTTACATCCTGGGGCAGTAAACTGATAGAAAGACTGCTGGCTGTGGCTCAGATGCTGCAGTACCTCTTAGCAGATGCTAGTAGGCAGAAGAGACTGTGGTTAAGATGATTAGAAACTTTGCTCTGCATGCTCTTGTTTTGCAGTGCTTGTGGTTGATTCCTGATAAGAGCATTTAGTGTTGCACCGGAAAATAAATCTAGCGGTTTGGTTTGTGTGATTGTCTTAATGCTTTAAATATCCTCTTCATCGCCAAGTGTCCGTGTTAGTGGATGGAACCCATTCATTCACAGAGGATTGTTCATGGCAAATCTGGAAATATCTATGCCATTTATGTCTAAGTCTGCTGCAGAATGTCTAGACACTTGCTTTTTCCAATCTGCCTTGCTTTTCCTGGTGATGACGTCTGGTTTCAAAATGAATTCTGTTTTAAACACAGCCACTGAAATTAAAGCTATAAACCTATGAATTCCAATTTTTTTTAACTGACTAAACCAGTTCCCCTTCAGGATCTTGAGCTGCGTCAACAATGCTTTGGGAACATTTCCACGTTGTCCATGCTCTAAATTACGTGTGTAATCTGTCCAATGAAAAGCACGACATCACCTGCTGGGTGACGTCAAATCCAGGAAGCTATAAAAGCACATGACTGTGTGTTGCTTGCTTAGACGCGGAGCATTCTAAATCATTTCTCGAGGGAGAACCCCATTGTGTTGAAAGCGCTCAGCTCCACCTCTCTTCCTCTGAGGGGAGGGGGTGTCTAAGTTTTGCAACCCTTTCTTTTTTTGCTTTCTGCAACCCTCGTCACAACCTTCATGCCGGGGTTTGCCCTTTCCAGACCTGCATGCTGAGGTGTCCAGGTCCTGGGCTGAGCCATTTTTGGCCCGCCTCTTCAGTCTTAGGGTCTCCCTACATTCCAATATTGTTTGACTGATAGTGGTTATAGGTCTGTGCCCTGGGTTAAAGAGATGCTGGCCAGCTATCTTTTCCCAGGTGTTGCATTGTCCCTCAAAAGCATGGCCTTGCCCACCAAGCCCCTTCGGGAATATGTTGCGCTCAGCAGGTCAAGCCGCAATGTGTCTGCCTACCATGGCAGTGTTGCAGGCCTATCAGGGTGACCTACTGTGAGAGCTGTACATGGGGGCATCTTGGGTGGCTAGGAGGTCCAGTAGCTCCATCATGCGACAGACCGGCTCTATGGGCCACTAAAGAAACTGCTGGGGCCGTTGGGGCCCAAAAACAATCCAACAACTCCCAACACCAGGAGGTTCAGAAACAGCACCTTTTGCAAAGTGTGGTCTCTTAGAGACTTCAGGGCATCTGCATTCTAAACTACCTGTATATTGACAATTGGTTGCTTTTGGCGCAGTCAACGGTTTGGCATTGAAATGTCATTCTCGCTCACATGAAGGAGTTGGGGTTACGGCTGAATGCCAAAAAGAATGTGCTTTCTCCAACACAGAGAACTACTTACTTAGGCGTTGTGTGTGATTTAAACCTTATGTGTGGACAGTTGTCTTCTGCTTGCATTGCATCCATTCTTACAGCCGTCAGGAGAGTGAAAGAAGGCTAGTCACTCACTGTCAAGCAGTTACAGAGACTGCTGGGACTAATGACAGCAGCATCCAATGTGGTTCCACTTGGCCTCGTGCACATGAGATCCCTTCAGTGGTGGTTCAGGACCCGAGGGTTTTCTCTGGGGGGCAATCCATACAATCCGTACAATCAAGGTCACGTGGCGAGCCCTACGTGCCTTAAATGTGTGGAAAGATCCCTTGGAGTTCCTGGTCATCACATAGCGGTAAGGAGGGATGCATTGCTCACTAAATGGGGAGTGGTCATTAATCGCTGCTCCGCCCAAGGTCTTTGGGGAGGACCCTGTCTGCTGTGGCACCTCAATTGCCTAGAGATGCTGCCCGCGCTTTTAGCTCTGATGCACTTCCTTCCGGACCTCAGAGGCCACCATGTGTTGGTCCGTTTTTGGTCTCTTATATTAACCAACAGGGGGGTCTGCGATCACACCTCCTGTACAAGCTGGCATGTCAGATCCTCCTGTGGTCCCAGAGGAAGCTGCTCTCCTTGAGGAAGATTACTATAGTTAACTTAAGTAACTTAAGTAACTTAAGTTAGTCCAACTCCATTGGAATCCCTGAAACAATGAAAATAAATGGTGCATATGAAGACTCATCACCTGGACAGAGGTCTTTAGCATAAAAGATGCCTCACACTACAAACACTGTGATTGAGCTGTTGGCCTGGTGCTAAAGGATAACCATTACAAAAAATGTTGCTGTGTTGGAGAACAGTCAGGAGGAACTTAGACCACGGTATATTCGACACTCTTCCATCGTTTGACTATTACAAAGGTCTGAGGCCATGTTTAATAGACTGGACATGCAGACAACAAAGCATTTGTGAGAGAAAGAATTAGATAATGCTTTTTTAGTCATTTATAAATCTATATTTAAATTTATATTTATATTTTGATCTGTAAGGGAGCCAATATATATATATATTTATACTTTACAGCAAAGTAAAATGCTTTTCTTCTTACATTGTAGCTTGTTAATAATTTGGTGTCAGCCATGATATGCCTCCCCCAAAACTAGGGTTTGACCCCCAACCCAAGATCTGGAACATATTCAACATTTCTAATAATGACTCGCACAATAGCAACAAATACTTAACTCATTTCAGGCATTGAAACAGATATACAGTATTACTCCATAATACTGTCCTATCTGTGTGTCAGACAGATTTTCATGTACATCTTACACAGCTGCTATAATTAATCCATTAGTCTACCAGACCTGTACTGTAATCAACAGTTTTTAGTGTTTTGACAAGATTTCATGTCATTTTTGAGAAACTAAACCTAAACTAAGCTCCACTTGGCTGTCAGATTCGAGTCAAATTCACAAATTCAAATGCATTTCCCAGGCCCCAAATGAGCATTATTATTATATAGATAAGACTTTGTACAAACAAGTTAGTTAGTTAGTGTAGGCACATGTGAGTTCACCAAGTCAACCACAATTTCCATTCAGTCATTATACCTTTGTTTGTTGCAACACCAAAACACAAATATGGAAAATAAAATGTGGGGTAGCTGTAGGTAGATCAGAACAGCACATGCTACATTACAGTGTCTTTTTTGTTATAACCAATCACACGTCATAGTCTGGGGCTGTGCTCAGTTCAGACCGCCTATAGTATAAATATCAATTCTAACCAGGCTACAAGTGCATTCATATTCTGTTGAGGAATGAAATTCAAACACTGTACAAATACAGAGAAATGACCCAATTCTGGATTTTAATTTTGATCTTCAGCACCATGTGTAAGTAAATATATTAGATATAAAGAAATCAAAAAAATAAAGTAGATTTTTAATATGTAATACCTCTCATTTAGTAAATAATTTACCTAATGAATGCATTTGTTTCTCCTAGATACAGTAAAACCTGGTGGACGCTTGGTTTCTGCACAATCCCTAAAAGAAACACCAGTTGATCAGCCTGATAAAGAGCTCAGTGTGGATATCGGAGACTCGGCTACTCTGCGCTGTTGTATTTCTGAAACTATAGCTGGAATAATATTCTGGTTTAAGCAACCAAACAAACAAAAACCTCAGCTTATAGTCACAGTGTATAAAACAACAGGAGAAACATTTTCCAATGAATCTTATAAGTCACGTTTCCAAATACAAAGATTTTCAAACTGCTTTAACACAATTATTTTAAAGACTATTCAGTCTGATGAAGCCATGTACTACTGTGCCGTGATATTATCTAACCTTCAGTTTGCAGATGGGACGTATTTAAAAATTAAAGGTAGGATTTACACTGAAACTGATTAATCTATTTGTTTAATGTGTTGAAATTTTCCCTTATTAACATTAATATGTTCAAACTGGGATATAAATAACAATAACATACTGAGTTGCTGACAGTGTTTTTAATTAACACTGAAATACAGACTTTAACTGAAGCATGATTAATGTTTATAGGTGAGAATGTTATTACTGAATCAGAAACATCTACACCTAAACCTGCTCTGTGTAATAATTCAGTGGTGCATGAAGCAACACTGCATGGAAACAGCACCAACATCATCTCACTAAATAAAACAGGTAGGAATTTATTTCATTATTATATATATAATTATACTTAATTCATAATGCGTAATGAATGCATCTATAAAATCAGCTGAACTGATGTAAATGTAATGTGGTAAAATAACAGTATAGGAATTGATCAGATCTCTACATTGGACAGTGCTCGGTTTGGGATCGGCTTTGGGTTTCTGCGCACTTCTGATTATCTTCCTCACTTATTTTCTATGGAGGAGAACAAAAAGTGATAAAAGTGAGTGTGTTTGTAATCAGATTAATTAATCAGTAATATGGACACTCTCTTTCAGTTTGATAAAAACACTAATGAATGTGTTTCTTTATTTATAGTTAACACTTTTACAGAAAACTCAAGTAAAGGAATGAGGCAGGTACGTAAACAAGATAATTCTTTTACTATTATTCGCTGTATGGGAAATTCTTTGTCCTGTTTTTTGTCTTTGTTTTGGCACTTTTGCTCATTATATAAGTGAAATACTGCAATTTTTAAGTGCCTTTAGTGTAAATAATATTATTGTATGATTGTTACTGTGAGTTAGACTTTACATTTCGGCATTATTATAATTATTATAATTATTATTCAGGAAAATGAAGCAGAAATGCTGAATTATGCGGCCGTGAAATTTTCCAAGAAGAAAAGCAAATCTGCAGAAAGAGAAAATCGATCATCAGATACAACAGAGTGTGTTTACTCCATTGTGAATAAAACTGTAAGATAAATGATTTATAGCTCCTGGTATTATTACAGTGAAAACACAAGTTAAAAACTCAGCGAGCTGAAATATCTTCACTACACACTAATTTATTCCATATTTTTAATGATAAGATGAACCTAGAGATAATTTTATATTAGTTTGCAATAATCTTTATAAAAGCTATTAAAAAATTGTTGAATATGTCTATGCCACAGTTTTGTTTTCTTGACACATAATTTAAGTAAATCCTGATTTCTTTTCACGTGTCTCACCAACAATGAACTTGTGAAAAATAAAAGATTTTTGTACAAGTAACTTTTTTGGTCTCATTTGTATGAATATGTCATTGGCTGAAAATAATAAATGCAATGCTTTAAAAATCTTTAACAAAAAATAGATCAGACTTTTTCTACATTTTAAATTTTTTTATTATTTCTGATCACTGTTTTAAGATGCCTATGTGTTCTCCTTAAACGTAACGTCTACATCAATTGGAGTTTTGTCTTGTTTTATCCACTAACCTCTTGGATGCATTGATGATTAATAAATCAGCAATAAAACATAACAAGGAAACTGATGTGTTAATATTTATCTTTTAATACCAATATATAAACATCTGTGGGAAAAAATGCCTTCTAATTTCTTTAAAGCCTAAAAAGTTATTTTTTAAGAGTTTTATTTAATTGTTATCAGTTTCGATGGCGTTGCTGATGTTTTCTTTAATGTGTTGCACCAATACACATAGAAATAACATTCCCATTAATGACCATTAAACCCTAACGCTGACTCCTTCAAGTATTAACCAAAGTGAAGCATCAAACAAAAAAGATGAATCTTTCCATCTTTTCCGTTTGCAATCCACAGTCACGGAAAACATAATTGACTTATTGAGTGTATCATGTAATCAATTTGACTATCAATTGTTATAAACACATGATACCATTAAAATAAATGTAATTATTAGAAGAATTTGTGTAGATTTTGTGTATTATGTGTAATTATGTGTATGTCACATACAGGCTTAAAAAGAGAATAAAAAATTGGTGTTGGTTATACTGCTAATACTTCCTGACCTTCACCTCATATTCCAGCACATGGTTTTAAAATGTGTTACATAGAGACTTTGCCACAATATTCTACATCCTTGAAAAAGAAGAAGTTGAGAGTCTGCATTTTGTCATTTAACTGCTGCAGTACCTCTGACCTGATGCTAGTAGGCAGAAGAGACTATACTAAGGGTGGACAGAAACATTGGTCTCTGAACTTTCTCTGGTATTTTGGGTAGGAAGAATGTGTTAGTGGTTCGTTTGAGGTCTTCAGCAATGTGCATGCAGAAGAGGTGGTGGTGTGGACATTTTCAGCAGAGCATCTGCGGGTGGTTCATAGTACACATTTTGTTTCCTGTTTTAACTCTAATGTCTTTGGTTTTGCTGACATGTACATGCTCTTTTCTGCCTGAGAACCAGTGTGGTAGAGGGACGACCTCTGATTTTTAAACTGTTATAACATTTATGACTGTCATTTCATCAGCAGGGTTATAATGGTGTTGGTATTATGTTGGTACTGTCCTGAGTGTATGTAACAAATTCACTGGTACCGCACTGGAAGTAGGATAGACAGGCAATAGTTCACCAAGAAAAGCTTTCTTTATCTATAAGGCCGACACTTCGTTCACCGGCGCCTGCCCAGGCTAAGTCACCTTTTGGTGACCCTCCTGCTCGTCTCTCTGTTGGTGGCTCTTTCCTCGTAAGTTGGCGTCTCTCTCCTCTTTATTGGCATTGCTGGACCCCAACGCCTGACTCAGGCCAGGGAACAGTCTGGCCTGAGTTGACCCCCCGTGGCATGAGAGGCAGAAGGTGGTGGAAAGTGCTCCCAGATTCCCAGGAGCGAGCGAGCAAGCGTACAGGCTGGCGGGTGGGGAACGTCGGTGGAGCAGGAGAGAAGGAATGAGAGAGAGAGAGAGAGAGAGAGACTGCCTAACCCTGGGTACACTGCCATCTGGATTTCCCTGGAGAGGTGTGGCAGCTGGTAGAATGCCTGTTTTTGCCGCTGTTTACATCTTGCTGCACAGGACGCAGGTGGCACCGCAGTGGCTCCTTGGCCTGGTCCCACTCCCTCAATGGTGTAGTCTCCCTGGCATCATACACCTCTTCCAGCACGGGATTTCGGCACCACTTTAACAAATTCACTGGTACTGCAGAAAATAAGAAAGATAGACAGGCAATAGTTCACCAAGCAAAGTTTTTTTATTTACTTTGAGTTTTCACACTGGCGTTTTCCTTTCCAATACTCACACCAGGGCTCACCCACACACAGTTCGGGACGCCTTTTCTTCCCGACGTCTGTCCCGGATCGACACACACTTCTTCGGCATTCGCTCATCTCACTCATGGATTGGTGCGCTTTCTCTCTTTAGCACCCTCTAGAGTTTTCTCGCGGACCGGCACGCCTTTTCTTAGCATCCACCCAAGTTCTCTCACTGGCCGACACGTCTTTCACCGGCTTTCACTTCGGCATGGGTTTATGTGTTGGATGGAGGAGCAACTTCTTTTTGAGGAAAAGTTCACTGTGGCAGTATTTGGTGGGGAATAAGCGGAAGACTGTCTTCTTAATAGCTATTGCAGCTGCTGTGCACTGAGAATACTTGCCTAAATTGTGTGATTTAATAAATGCCCAGCTGTACCTGCATAAAAATAATTTACATAATAATTGATATAAATGATCAGTATTGCAGACAAGTACCACAAACAGACATTGTAAATGATGTCATGTCATATGCCCATCAAACTGCCCTGGTATTTAAACTCTTTCTAGAGCAAAAGTGTCTGTAAAATGTCAAGATTCAAAGGTACTGCACTCAACTTTGGCCCAGATGATCATAATGTTCTATGAAGTTGACTTAAGAGTGCAAATTAATATAAACATCATGTGGTACATGTGAATGTTCAAATAAACCACATTTTCCATTTGGTCATGATACTGTATGTGTGTGAAACAACACAAGACAAAAATGGAAATGTGGTGTAGATGTAGGTAGATCAGAATACCTCAAGCTTCCTTATGTTGGTACAAGCTATACTCCGGGGCGTGCTCAGTACAGACCACCTATAGTGTAGTATTGGTATAAATTCAAACCATGCTTCAAGTGTATTCATGTACTGTTTATCAATAAGATGCAAATGCTGTAGAGTTTATAAGACATAAAAAATGTCTAGTTTCTGGATTTTATTCATGACCTTCAGCACTGTATGTAAGTAATATATATATCACATATATATAAGAATATTATTCCTGTCTTGTTTGATGTATAACTGTAACCCAATGCAGTTGTATGTAAGGGATTCTTAATAACTCATTGTGTATAAAAGTATCTGAATTACATTCTTTACCCAATTAATTTTCTTTTCTAGATATAGTCCAACCTGGTAGACGCAGGGTTTCTGCACAATCCCTGAAAGATGCAACAGTTTATCAGCCTATTAAAGAGCTCAGTGTGGATATCGGAGACTCGGCTACTCTGCGCTGTTGTATTTCAGAAATGGGTTTTGGTGACATAGCTTGGTTTAAGCAACCAAACAGAGAAAAACCTCAGATTATAGTCAATTTCTATAAAACTGCTGGGGAAACATTTGTCAATGGATTTGAGAAGTCCAAATTTATAATTGGAAGATCTTCTGCTAGCAGCTGTTTCAATCTGACTATTTTAAACATCACTCAATCTGATGAAGCCGTGTACTACTGTGCACTCACATACCCATCGCCTGAGTTTGGTGATGGAACTTATTTAACAATTAAAGGTAAGATTTACTTTAAAATTGTTTAAGAATCTGGTTTACTATTGATATATTTTAATTATAGTGATTAGCCTGTTTCAACTGAAAAATGAATAATATTGAGGTAGTGAGATGCTAAGTGTTTTTCCTCTAGAGTTACAGACTTATAATGATAAATAAATAATGATAAATGTTTATAGATGTTACCAATGCATCAGAAACATCTAAACCAGCACTGTGTGATCATTCAGTGGTGTGTGAACCAACATTGCATGGAAACAGCACCAACATCAACACACAAGAGAAAAAATGTAAGACGTCTCATCATGCACTATTAATGAATTATTCTTAATTTCTTAATTGATAAAGCACAAATTAAATGAATTGATACGGTGAAGGCTTGCGAATGACCATATCTTTACACTAAACAGTGCTCGGTTTGGGAACGGCTTTGGTTTTCTGTGTGCTTCTGATATTCAGTCTCACTTATCTCATACTGAGGAGAAGAAAAAACGACACCTGTATATGTACGTACTGATTAGATTTCTATATCATAATATATTCAACTTTATTCATGTCAAAAAGAATAACGCTTTGTGTTTCTATGTTAATAGTAAATGCTTCTATAGAAAACTGTCCAGAATTGAGGCAGGTACGTGCACAAGAAAAAACTGAAATGGTGATACGTGCTCTGTGTAGTTAATGTTTATAATACAGTTATTGCATACTTTATAACTTTTTCATTCCAATGTATTATAATTATTAATATTATTGTTTATTTTTATTTTTTTTTACAGGAATCTGAAACTGAAATAGTAAATTATGTAGCTTTACAATTCTCCCAGATGAAACCCAAAGGTGAAAAAATGAAAACTGGTCGATCGGATGATTGTACATACGCTGATGTGAATATAAAGTAATAATCTATAATGTAACGAAAATAATTTACAACTTATACACTGCAAAATTACAGTTAAATATTGTATCCAGTGAGAATATATTGATTATTTTCACAATATTTATAACAACTAAGATAATGTAAAACCTTATTATTATTATTATTTTTTTATTGGCATCATTTCTTTAACTCATTTTTGATAATAAATTATATAATAAATTAAATAATGTAACAAAGGCTTATTTACAAATATTATGTAACAACTAAGATAATGTAAAACCTTATTATTATTTTTTTATATCTTGTGGCATCATTTCTTTAACTCATTTTTGCTGAATACATGTAAATGTGAATAAATTAAATAATGTAACAAAGGCTTATTTACAAATATTATGTATATACTATATCTAATGTATATACTGGAATACACAATGTAATGTCTAAAATATTGTGAATTAGCTTTATATACAAGTCATGGACTGTGATTTCTTTTGTAAAACTTCAACACAGTTTACATTATTCAATGTGAATCATCAGACAAGAAGGATGAATCTTTCCAGAAATGAATAAATAATTATTTATTGTGCAGTACAGATCACACTTAATGATACTACCTGCCATCTTGCGTATATTGAACATGTACATTTACCTGCTTCCTCACAACAAATGTATCAACCCATGACTACATTGTGTTTCTTATTTTTACTATATTTCCATCAGACTGTCAAATTCAGTTTATGCAACAAACAAAATACATTTTATGTGTATATCTGTTTCATGCAACTTCAAAAACGTTCACCACATGTACCATTGCAACAGCGCACCCACCACCTGATCGCTAAAAATCTCAAACAATGAAAAAATAGCTACACTTTATTACTACTTTGTAAAGCGCATGAACACAATGGATGTCATGAATTCAATGTTGGTTCCTAACAATTTTTTAAGAACAAAAATAAACAAAAAAAATAATATAAGAAATGTTAACTGTACAAAATCATTTTAATTAATCTGTCAGTAAAAAAAAAAAAAAAAAAAGCTTTACTATAACAACACATGCCTGGGTGATGCAATGACAGGACAAAATTCACATGCAGTAAAATGAGAGCAAAGGAAATGGGGGTAAAACCACAATGTATCTTCATCTCAAGTTAAGTCAAGTGGCTTTAGTGTCATTTCACCCACATTCACTACAGTACACAGTATAATGACACCGTGTTCTTCCATGACCAAGGAGCTACATACAACAATAATAAGTTAATAAACGATAACACAAAACTAACTGGAAGACACAGACTGACACATAGAACATTAGTGCTAACAAGTAAGGTGCCACCAAACCCACATCTTACATGAACTAGGTTTGGTGGTTTTAAACTTGATATTATCTGCAGCTGTTAACACTTTATCAGACAGTATTTAATGCCATATAGTAATGATTAGACTTAAACAGCTAACTAAAACAGTTCTACTATACTTTGTTTTTTGGGAAGACCACAATTGTCTGGAGCCCAAGTCCTCACCAAACATGACTTGTAGCATCTATAAATAATCACATGCACCCAGGATGCACTTTGGCCAAAGCCCTAGCTGTGTTTTATTCAATCATGATTGAGTTGCTTTGTGAAATGTATGTAGTAAATAACACTGATGCTAAGACTGATGATCTTGTTGGATTTTCATGGCCTGAAGAAGCAAACAGGAGACGTAAATGGTGTGTTGAGTGACACACGTGTCAGTGCTACGGGAGCTACTGGAGATTTATAAGGAACGTCATATTGGCCACTATTTAATTTGGCCACTGGCTATAAAAAGGCAGTCACTGTATTTAAGTACTGCTTAACCGATGGACTGATTTAGCATTATACAGTTGGAGACAGATGAGCTGTGGTGCCCCCTAATGGGAGAAGCCAAATAAAGAAGAAGAAGATTTGTAGGCACCTTTCTCAACACTCAAGTAATAAAGAATACAATACAAAAAGTAAAAAGAAAAAAATCCCTATTTTATCATAGTCGTTCTGATCTTCTCTGAATCAAGTAACAGCTTCTTTCCAAAGGTCTAAAGGACATTTAATAAAACATCTGGTCAGTGGGGTGGCTCATATTAAACTATCACCTGATGTCCAAGAATAAACCAGGAACTTGGGTGGTATATTGGGTGTCCATGGATTAATAGACTCTGAATACACCACACCTGGTCATGACTCATGGACTTTTTATTATACAGTACCTGGCATTCGAGCCACTTCTGTTCAGAATAAACCAGGTCTCAGAAGAATTCCCAGCAGTGGATGAAGGTCTACTGATGGAGTGAGGAATTTAGGGAGAGATAAGTTAGATTTTATTGTTTATTTTCATGAACATTTCACAAGTTAGTGATGTACTTCAGTTTCTATTCTATTAACACCAGAAGGGGTTTTAAAAGAATTCCAATGAAATTAGCTCCTCCCACTTTCATTACACATTCATTAAGATGAATTATGTTGAATAGCTTCTCTATTTGCTGATGATGAAATAGACAAAAGACTAATGGTTGTAGTCATTATACAGTAATCGCCTGTGAAACTCCTGTGTTGGATTTATTTGCTCTCATTTGCACTTTAGGGGTTTTCTGATTGAATAATCACAGAACTTTAATTAACAAAGCAAAGGGTCGGTATGAACTGATACTCAAATAGATTTTTTTTTTTTACATAAAAACATAAACATGAGCAGAGATTTGTAATAAACTTTATTTCTGATTTTAAACTAATGAATAAATTAAATACATTTAGAAATATAATCTAGCTGGCAGATGACACAGAAGAATAAATACAATTTGCAGGTTGGTCTCTCTTCCTTGTCTCTCTTTTGCTGTTCGTCTTACTGAAATGTACAGCAGCGTAATTCATATCCACTGCATTGTTGCCCTGTGGGAACCAACATACAAATTCAATCATGAGAAAGATTTCTTTGTCACTATAATTCACAGGATAAAAGCAGCATTTTAGGATTAAATATGGTTTAAGTTTATTTACCAGACTAGTTGTGTTCTCTGCCTCGGATTCATGTCGAGGTCTCACTATATAAAAAAAATGAACTTAATATTAAATGAAAATCTTTATTTTAATATACAGTACAATTTCTTTTTTTGCTTGAGTCATATTTAATTACTATTCTCAGTATAGTTTGTGTCTAGTCACTGGATTTTTTTATACTTTTCATATGGTACATATTTCACTGACTTAAAAGCTTTTTTGTCAAAGCCAAATAAAAAAATTCAAATGTTTGTTAGTTATCATTTTTTCCAAATATTCAATTCAGCACTTTTTACCTTAATTGACTACACAGTTGACCACAGTCTGTAATTAATAATCCTGATATTTAAAATGGAAGATGTAATTAAATATAATGTGTATAATATAGTTAAATATCAGTCACAAGACAATCAATCAATATAATCAAATTGTCAGCTTTACAATTTATTTTGATTAAAAACTCCATAGAATGTATATATATATTTTCAATTTAGTTCTGGTATAAACATCTCATAATATTTACAGTCAGAAAAACCGATCTGCTCATTTATTTAAAAATTTATTAAAATGCTAGATTTAACTAAATAACATAACATTTCTTATTTCTGAATTTTCTAAGATAGTAATCACTGCTATTTCCTTTTTGTGTGAGGTGATTTATCATTGCATTATTTTGGCTTAAATTTAGAAAAACCTAATGTTTCATTCATCAAACAGAAGAATTACATTTTTTTATAGTCCAGATAGGTATACAGATATTAAATAAGCAGCTACAAGTACTGATACAGTGCTGAAATGTGTTAATTGCCCTACAGTTCACTTTATACTGTTAATGGAACTTAATTGTGAATAAACATGAAACACGAATAAAAACATTTTATAATATTTATATACTTTTCATAATAATGTAAAGTTCTGTATCTTACAGACTCACCCCTGCAATGTTCACCGTTCCACTTTGTAAAGATTATAAAAGCTTGAATGAAGATCACAATCATACACACGACCACCACTACTGTGAGGTACATCACTTCTGGACCTACAATAAATATCATCATAATGAATATGTACCGTAGTGATAGATCAGCTATTTCTGTAAACACTGCAAATGTATAAACATTGATTTTAATAAAAAAAAACGTTTTTATTCGGAAACCCAAATCATATTAACAATAATTTTGACACCAACCCAATTGTGAAACCTTCTCCAGCTGTACTCGTGTCCCGTTCCCGAAAATGATCTTCCCACACAGGACCACAGCGCAGTAGTAAGTTCCAGTATCACTGAGGCTGAAGATGTTCTTGGACAAGTTGTACACACAGGTGTTTGTAGAAGATTCACACTGAAGGCTGCTGTTGTGATGAGTGTAAATTATTTGAGGATGGGATTGTGATGGAGCAGCTCTGAACCAGAGCACTTGGAGTTCTGCTGCTCTGCTCTCAGAGAGAACTGAACACTGCAGAGTCACTGATGCTCCTGCAGGAACCGAGTCTGACACACTGCTCTGGAACACTGAAACACTGACATCTTCATCATCATCTGCTCAGGGGGATACAGAGAGTGAACAATCTCAGCTCTACTTACTCAACTTACCAGAACTTTCATCACATGCAGTAAAACGAATATATGTAAAAAAATAAACAATTTATTTTATGTTATACGTTTAATGCAGGAAAGGAGACATAAAGAACCAAACGTTAATGAATGTCAACAATCTATATGTTATTAATGGAGGCTTATTAACACTATGTGTGTCAGAGTAAAGAAAACCTGAGGCAGATCAAAACATGTTGCAATTAGCTTAATTATTATTGAATACACTCTTAACTTACCACAAATTAATTAGATTTCAGTTTTTTAGATCAGACAGACATTAGGTTTCTACTTAAAGACCTAAGAATGTACAATACAGTGTTGCTACAGGATCATTTTTACTTTATTTCCTCCAACCGTAATCACGGTCTGTCAAACAAACATTTTAACATTTAATTTTTCCATTTATTAATGCATTTGTAGATTGCTAAAATAGCATAAGGGAGTTTTTTCTTGCCACAGTCGCCACGGCTGCTCATCAGGGATAAATGCACACTAGTCACCTTAACTGTTGATTTCTGTAAAGCTGCTTTGAGACAATGTCTGTTGTGAAAAGCGCAATACAAATAAACTTGACGACTTGACTTGACTTTTTAAAGATTTTCTATATAATGCATTTTCCTCACTAGTTTTTGTTGAATATTTATGCACACTTCACAAAATAGGATGTTTGATCTATTTTCATTGGCCTCATTTGAATTAGTTTTTTTGAACTGCAGTCTATGAGGTTCAGAATAGTCAGGATATACAGGACATTACAAACTTCCAAAGAAAAAGCAGTTAAATATAAACTTGTCCTATATACAGATCTGAATTAGTTACTTACCTGTTACAGTCAAGAACATTCCACTGGATAATGTAATATTTTCCACTGTACATTTCTCACAATAGTAAAGTCCTCCATGTTTCTTAATTACATGTTGAATTGTGAGAGTAAAACCACTAGCCGTCTTCTCCATTGCGAATCCTGATGTCTTGAATTCAGAAAAAATGATGAAGTCCTTAAATGCTAACTGTTCTCCCACTTTTTGAGGCATTTCTCCAAATATTTGTTTGTACCAGACAACACTTTCAGTCCTACGAATGTCCTCAAATGGACAGTTAAGAGAAACACTCTGTCCAGATTTCACCGAGAGAAAGGACGGTCTGGGAAAATGTGCCGATTGGACGGAAACTGAAAAAATTTATTAAATTAGATATAATGCATCAAGAGGAATAAAATTTGAAGTAACTAAACATGTAACTAGAGACTGGTTCAATACAAAGGCGATGCAACTTACATATATTGAGAAATAAAAGAATTGTCCAGATTAGAGTCATCCTCAGAGGTGAAATGATACTCGGATTGAGCTGTTTGAAAAAAATTGAATGGCGAAAACACCGAACATTTTGTACTGGAGACTTTCATCTGATTGGTTGGGTAACAAGTCACAAGTTTACTTCATATTTCCTTTCCATTGACACGTACGTTTCTATTTTTACACCACAGACTTGGGTGTGATGGAAAAAGAAAGACTAAAAAAACAACACCAACAACAACACAATTGAAACTATTCAGCTGGAAGTGTTATTTCTTTAAACAGAACTTTTATCTTTTATTTAAAAAATTAATAGTTTTTATTTTTCAAATAAACGTTTTATTTATGTTTAAAGATTATGTTTAAAGATCCATTGTTTTTTATGTCACTTGACTAATTTTACAGCACAAATATTTCCATCCTGTGAAATTTGATAATTCATTATGGGTTGTCAGTCCTGGAAACATAATTTTCATCGCTAATTAGTAATGCTTCATTTTGATTGGTCAGAAGGTGGTGATTTCATTCTAAAAGCTCTGACAGTAGAGGGACTCGTATAGCAAAGACACAATACAACCTGAGTAAAAAGAAAATACAAACTGTTAATTAACAAAAAAAAATCCCAATTATAAATCCAATTACTGACATTCTATTGAATATTAATTTTTTATGTAATAATTTTAACTTTGCATTTTCCAACACATGAATATTTAAATACATTTGGTTATTATGTTTTGAGGTTCCTTCTAGCCATACTGATATAATATAAAGGCAATTTAAAGCATTATTAAGATTAATGCTGCCAAAACAGTTTTGACCTATTGATCATTAACAGTATGAACTTCTTCAGCAGTTTGAGTTACAGGAGCTCGTCTGTTGGATCGGACCACGCGGACCAGCCTTCGCTCCCCACATGCATCAATGAGTCTCGGACGCCCACGACCCTGTCACCGGTTCACCACTGTTCCTTCCTTGGAGCACTTTTGATAAATACTGACCACTGCAGATCAGGAACATCCCACAAAAGCGGCAGTTTTGGAGATGCTCTGACCCAGACGTCTAGACGTCACAATTTGTCAAACTCGCTTAAATCCTTACACCCATTTTTCCTGTTTCTAACATCAACTTTGAGGACAAAATGTTCACTTGCTGCCTAATAAATAAATCCACCCACTAACAGGTGCCATGATGAAGAGATGATCAGTGTTCTTCACTTCACCACTCAGAATGTTTTATGTTCTGTCATAATGGTTGGCGTATATTTTTTATTAGAAAGTCTATGAGTTTTCTACTATCACTGGTATCAGTGAGCTTTTTAGACACTGGAGACATTTTAGGACCATAAAATATAATAATAGCAACAAAAAAAACCCACGAACAACAAAACAACAACAACAAAAACAAACAAAAACGCACTATAAAAGACACTTTTCTTGTGGTTACTTTTATTCGCATGTTGTACTTGTGCTTGGTCTTCTAAAAGTGGAAAGTAGGTTACTCGTGACATCCTTCTTCGCACAATTTAACCACAAACTCCACCCACTTACAGTTGCCAAGACACACCAGTGCACACAAGATTTACAGTGGATTTGTCGATAGTCTTTTCATCAGACATAATTATTTTGCTGTCGGAAAAACATGGACAAGATTAAATGTCAGATATCAGGTTTGGTTGAGGGCTTACTTGGAACCAGTGTGACATTTTGTCATCTTAAACACATTTTCAAAATCAAGATTGCAGTGTTTTGAGAGGATTATAACAGAAAACCAATGAGGGGTTTGAGACAGGGGTAAAAAGTAGACACACACAGAACAACAGAGACAGACGATAATATTCAAAATCAGTAAGATTTTATAATATTCAAAACCTTCAATTTAGTGTGTCTCCGAAACCATAAAATATATAAACAATACTAACAATTTTAAAAACAGAATAATATAACAAATGATTTTAGTGACCAATGGAGGAATGTTTCACTTCAGAGTACACAATGTCCTGAGATCGAACTCGGTTTTCTCTCGCACTTTTAGTTTTCCTGTCATTAAAATGTAAGGCAGTGTAAGTGAGCTCTACAGCACCAGGGTCCTGTGGAAATAAACATAAAAGCAGAACTATATAATAAAAACATGAATACAATTTATTTTTGAGATACATTTACATTATATTTTATATTATACAAATTATTAAAGGTACATTAGTGAAACAATATACAATCAATTACAGTATTAGTAACTGTTACTTGTCTATAAATGGCTGAACAGTTTTTTTGTGAAAATCCAACTTTGAATAAAACATTTGGATTTTTGTGAATAATTTTTTGAGCCATTTTGGCAAACAAACGAGTACCTGACTGTTGGAGTTCTCAATGTTTTTCGCAGCACCATGCTGAATTCTGTCTGAAATTAAAAATAATGAGATCATTTAATATTTTTTTTTACTTTGAAGAGCCTGAATCAATGTGCATAAAGACCCAACACAGCTGGCATTTTAATTAGTGTATTTTAACATTTAATAGGACTAATAAATCAAAGTTTATATATATATAATTTACTAGTGAATCAATAATTGTTTATATAATTTTATTTACAGTATACAAATAAACACTTACTTCCATATTGCTGAGAGTTTTTCCTCTTACACAGTAATACAGTTTGAACAGAGATCAGAATCACACACATTACCAACATTGCTCCCAGACACATCACTACAGGATAAGAAGTCGTTGCTTTGGGAGACAAAAAAATCAAAAATCAAAAATGTCTGGTACAGGTCTTAAAAATCTAAACATTTATTTTTCATTTCGGTAATTTTCTTTACCTTAAATTTAAATAATTTACAAAATTTGATCACCAACCACAATCCTCCATCTGTACTCGTGTCCCGTTCCCGAAAATGATCTTCCCACACAGGACCACAGCGCAGTAGTAAGTACCAGCATCATTGAGGCTGAAGATATTCTTAGACAAGTTGTACACACAGGTGTGTGTAGAAGATTCACACTGAAGGCTGCTGTTGTGATGAGTGTAAATGATTTGAGGATGGGATTGTGATGGAGCAGCTCTGAACCAGAGCACTTGGAGTTCTGCTGCTCTGCTCTCAGAGAGAACCGAACACTGCAGAGTCACTGATGCTCCTGCAGGGACCGAGTCTGATACACTGCTCTGGAGCACTGAGACTTTAAATTTGGGTTTATCTGTTAGACAATGACAAAGACAGTCATTAAAAATCACAAAAAAGCAAGGTTGAAGTAAAATTCACACTAAGACAGTAATTTATAGAATATTAGATCATTAGAACATCCAACAATACACACACACACACACACACACACACACACACACACACACACACACACACACATACATATATAAATAAGTGTGATGTATACATTTTCACACACAATTCACACATGCACATAAATGAAGTTAGGTGTAATAATGTGAAATGACAGAAAAAAGTATTAAACACGATTTAATATTTCGTACAAAAGCTTTTGTAGGTAATGACGGCTTCAAGATGCCTCTTGTATTGAGAAACTGGTTGTAACTTGAGTTTCCTCAGCTGTGTGTTTGGGATCAGTGTCTGAACTGCTGAACTGTTCACTCTCGTTTCATCTTCATCATCCTGGTAGATGGCAGCAGATTTTTATCAAGAATGTCTTGGTACATTTTTTCATTCATCCTTCCTTCAATTATATAAAAACAGCCCCACACCATGATGTTCCCAACTCCAAACTTCACTGTTGGTCTGGTGTTTTTGAGGTGATGTGCAGTCCCCCAAACATGGTGCGTATTATGGCATCCAAAATTTTACATTTTGGTTTCATCTGACCAGACCATATTCTCCCAGAATTTCTTTATAGGCGCTTCAACATGCTAAACGTGCACACAGGACATGGCGGTTCAGTGCATTACTTATTGTTTTCTTCGAAACAATTGTACCTACTAATTCCAGGACTTTTTGAAACTCTCCACAAGTGGTCCATGGCTCTTGGACAACTCTTCTGATATTTTTTTCACTCCTCCGTCAGAAATCTTATAAGGAGCACCTGGTCATGGACAGTTTCTGGTGAAATGGACAACATTGAATGCTCACTGGAACATTCTTAAGTTTATAAATCCTTCTGTAACCAATGCCATCAGAATGTTTCGCAACAATAAGGTTGTGAAGGTCTTGAGAGAGATCTTCGCTTTTACCCATTATGAAAGGCTTCTTGTGTAACACCTTGGTAATGGGACACCTTTATATACAGCAGGCCATCAGTTAAAATTAATTTGCATTGACACTGACCTTTTTTTTTTCCACTCCCTTTCTTCATGTGTTCAATACTTTTTCAATTTTTTATTTCACATTATTACAAATAACTTTATTTATGGACATTCATGGTTTGATTTTTGGATTGCATGGGTTGTTAACAACATCTGGAAAAAATGTCATGTCAACAGCACCGTAAAAAAATATATTTACAGAGAAAAACGTTGTGTTTAATAATTATTTTACCTGCTGTTATAGACCCGCTATATATATATATATATATA